>DWME01000189.1:0-40614 GCA_018244795.1 Parelbella ahira ahira | reverse complement strand
GGCGTTTAATTACCTACCTCATTAAACATACTAGGATATTTAATTGACAATATGTATTAGAACACAAATTCCTTATTATCTTTAAATACCGACGGACACTATGCAATTATAGGAAAAATACTTAGTTATAAAAAGTTAGTATCGTTAGATAACAGAGGTTAAATTTTACTTAGTTGCAAACCTTAAAATTGGTTTATAAACTACCTACCGACAGACAGGTTGGGCCCTCTCCAGTATTCCCACCAAACTGCGCTGAAACAGCTTGGTGCTTATACACCTGGTCCCTTGTAGATGCGGATAAAACCGTGCACAGAAGTTCAACAAATTTCATTAAATTGCTGTAAAAATAGGTCTTGTACAAAATAACGATTGTACGTTTCTGTTATTATTATTACATGGGGACGTCCGATTGTATGCAATAAGTAATGTAGATATAGAATAGGCAGAGAGCAACGATACATTATCACTCCCCTCATATTGGAATTACATGTGTGGTCCATAGCATTACGTGGCTCGCGCTGTAAATCATGTGTGTTACCGCAACTCTCTTTAGTCTGCTCCCGCTTCCTGTACATCAGCGCCGCTTCTTTAGAAGTCGGTCAAGGCTGTGGTTTGCCGTTACCGTTACCGAAGATCGCCGAACTAATTATAGACACTGAAGTCGATTTTCGTGGTAGGTGGAGGTTAAGTAGTTTAGTTGTTTCCGTGGTGTAATTTCTTATATAATATTAACGTCATCATAATTACCTATTCAGCATCATAACGTCATTATTTTCATTATCATCACGCCTGTAATACCCCGAAGGGGTAGGCAAAGAAGTATCTGAAAAAATAATTAAATTGACTGTAATTCTTAACGTTATTTTAGTCGATACTCAGTTCTTTCTATAATTATGTAGTGTGTCACAGTAAACACGAGGAGTACAGTTGTAATACAGAGCCATCTTGTGACGTTACAAAACACTAATCAAGACGCCATACTATTTAGAATGTTGTTTAAAGAGATGTACAGTAGATGGCGTCACTAGTTCAAATATTTAGGTAAGGACTGTTACTAGATGGCACTGGAAGTAATGTATAATCTAACTTAGCTAACTAAAGAAACTTCGTGTAAGTACCTTCGTTTGTACATACTTATAATTTTCAATTAACTGCTTTGCGTTATTTTCTACAATGATAATATTCAAAAATACAATTTACTCATGTTACGTAAAATGTTATTTTCTTTGAATAGTAATAGCATAGTTAAAAGAAAAAAACACTAAGTTTTTACAGAATATAATATTATTGCTCTGTCGAATATCACTTGATTTCTAACAGGGGACGAAGTCAACGGATGGTGATTGTTGATTATTTTTCTGCGTGTTTATATTAGCAATTCGTTCAGGCGAGAAGCATTCAAACATAGCCAATAGCCTCTATCAACATATACATATAATATGATAGTAATTAAAGTCACAGGATAGTTAATCCTAGAGTATTCATGAATAGTCAGTCGTATCTCGATGTTGCCGCCCCGGCCGACCGTACTTAAGAATGAAAATTGCTTTTAGTGATTATAAATAGTTTATAATCTCTCTCTGTGTCTTTTGTTCTTTATATTAACAAAAAACAATTCTTATTTTATTTATGGTATTAGTATATTTATTGTATAGAGTATTTTACTTATTTGCTTGGTTTTATAATTGGATTTGACGCCATTGTTCAGTTATTAAATGTGGCTATAAAGACTTAAATATCACTGCATCGCGTGATATGTTATCCGTTTAAGTTTATCCTGGACCTAATGGAAACAGGCAAGATAACATTAATATTAAAACAAACAACAACGTCGATAAACCTTCCTTGTCCTTTAAATAAGTAAATTTCGACATGACCACGTGATGTCCAAGATTGCGGCCTATATATAGACTTAAGGCGTAAGTAAGATCATGCAAAAATAGTAAAGAGAAAAACGTTATGAAAAGGGAATTTAGTGAATATTTATGTAATATCGTCAATCATTAATAAGAACGCATCCTAGCATGTAAAAAGTTATCGAAATCGGGATAGCAGGATTAAAAAGAATTGTTACTAATAATATTCTGCAATCAACTTGCAAATGACGTGTAATTTACATGAGAAGCCAAAACGTTAGTAGATATTAGCTCAGTTTAGAAAATCTTCTAAAAGTGCATTTGACGAACATAGCAGACTATAGCCTTAACCCTTTCATTACAAGAGGAGACCCGTGTTCCCACAGTGGAATGATAAAAGGGTCGGAACGGATAATTATGAACCTTGACAAACCTTTAAAGAAAATTAGAGGTAACAGGTGCCAACTTCCACAACTTTGACAACGGTATACTGTCAGGATTTCAACGCAGACATACATTTTCTGTCAGGATTGAACTTGCGTGCCACTTAAGAGTCCACCAGAGCTGCACAGCTAAATTTTGAATTTTGAAGTACCTAACCTAACCAATCACTGTAGCCTTATATGTGCGCGAGATCGAAAAGAATCAGATCATAATATGCCGTAAATTATTTTTCGTTTTATCTGAAATTATTATACCAATGAAATTATGCCTTTTCTGGTCCCATAAATGTTTTTACAACATGTACTCATCCTGACTCCTACATTATAAAACCCTAGTGCTAGGTACATCGTAATCCCACAAGAAAATAATGACGTAGTTTAAGAGTGTAGAGAAACTTCTCAACAACAAAATGTGTTTTAGATTTGGAACGCTACAAAAAGGTATTATTGAACCTGTTCTGTTACTTACTCGTATATACCTAATGTATATATAAGCGATGTTCGGAAACTTACTCCTCCTAATTTTTTTGTCATTTTGATAGTGACACTGGTCCGTGTCAGAGTTTGGATCGACGCCAGCTTTTTTGTTGAGAATACTTTACAAACTATTATGAAAAAAGTATCTTAAAATTTACCTTAAGTCTTCTTTGCTGAACACGAATCTCTTCTCAGAATTAGAAGAGTTAAGTCCACACTGGGCGATTGTAAGTGTGAGTGACTGACTGATCTTACTGTTGGCTAAAATATCCTGTTCCCATTTGAAGGTTTACACTTATAACACTTGAAAAGTGATGAGCTCAGTATTATTGCAATACTCAGCATTAGTACGCCCCGACATCTCTTGGCGTTTTAACCGATATTACTTTGAAAACTACTGGCCAAATTAACTGACTGCTTTGGAAGTTTTGAAAAAGTATTGTTCTTTTCTTCTGTTCTCCTTTCAATACAAAAATTGTCTATTTCGCACTTAAAGATCCAAATCTAAGATACATTTCTATTTGTGGTTGGGGTAACATTGGAAAATGTTTACTTCCACGTCGGGAGCGGGCCCACACACACCCGCGATGTGTGATTTACCAAGAGTAAGGAATTGTTTCATGTTAAATACAATCTTACGAAAACAAGCCGATTTGTTCTTTGATTCTGACTTGATTAAAAGCAAACATAGATCAGACAGAATTTGCCAGATGCGCTCAGCTATAACACGAATAACTCGAAATCAACATACGATCTTCAGCCTCTTCCTACATAACAGAGTAAACCGTATAATAAATATTATAAATATTCGTCCCACGTTTGATTTGCCACTTTTAAAAGTTACCTAAGCGATTTCCGACTTTTAAGCATTAAGAATTTAGTTAATCTTTTATTATTCCCGCTTATATTTTGTTCCTCTACCCGCACACACACACAACCACGCATTGAGTACGTATTTTTGTCTTATTTGCAAACCATCAACCCACAATGTAGAACGTTTTCTCTCCCTCTCATTAGCAAAAAATTTGTTTTCGATTCCAAAAATATCATTATTTAAAAATATCATTATTATTGTAGCTGAAACCAAGGTACGAACATTAACTGTTCTTGTATTTCCAAACGGGAATAACACATCGCGCCGTGAGAAATATCTTACGAGTATGTAAGGTCCGTTATCAAATTATTTTTCACCACAAGTTTCGACAAATCCTATATATCACTTATTTACCTAAAAATCTAGGTAGAACTATTTTTAATATAATGAATTAGTTTTTAAGTTTTTTTTATTAGAGGATAACATGTATAGGTAATTAAAAATTTCCAAATAAAATTATGATCCTTGATCTTGTTGATGATGAAGTTATTAATATTTTCAAAAATTATTTTACGTACATAGGTATAGATGTCGCCTTAGTTATTTTTTTTATTACGTGTATAGATATAGTGTTAGCTTAAATAATACTGTTACTGTCTTTGTTACAGCTTAAAGTCAGCGGAAGCATACAAAAAGCCCCGCTGCGATAAGTCATATGCTTTGACGCGCAGTACCAATGATCTCGTCAATCCTATTTCAAAACACGTAGGAAGAAAGCATTCTGCATATTGTATCTAAAAAAATCGGATTACCAACACTCCGTGTCAAAAGTGACTGATTTTAAAAAACAACAAAACAAATTTATACGAAGACAAATACGCCAACGAAAAATAAAACTCTCAGCCGTCAATAACTCATATATTTAGCCAAGAAATTGTCAGAGCTGATTAAATTTAACAAAAAAATATTTCACACTATTAGTCATTCCGACCGCAGACAGCCACCCATGGATGTCACCAGATATATTTGTAACGAACAAATTTACCGTCAAAATATTATATTTTTTCTAGCATTCTTGTAGATTTTATATTTAGTGCGAGCAATATAAATCATTGTTGTGTGTTGTGTCAAATTAGTATGGCCCCCATCATGTGATTTTACGTGTGCTCTTCTCTTTGTTCAATTTAAACCTAAATTCAATTGACACTAGCAGAGTGAGGCCGTCTATTGCTGTTGACACAGCACTGAGAGATCAGATAATTTTATATCTTCAAGCTCATCGTAGGTATGAGCTTGAAATTAGCGTCAGTGTTGCTTCACATTAGTCTCTGCCAATGATAATTAGAAGCGTCTTACCAACGAATCTTCCGGGACATGCAATAATAGCTAGTCGTGTTATATGTATGTAGCTTCTAGTTTTTCCGTATAAGTGGAGTGGATGGAGTGGTTGGCAGTAATATAATAAATATTTAGTACATGTATGGTATAATTCAATGTCAACTTGACAAAAGCTAAGAAAATGACTAGTATACAATGGATAATCTCAAACTGGGCTCCAGCTGTATTTGCATCCTGCTGTTGGGCACGGATTCCTCCGTTTCCTGAGGGAAGGTTAGGAGTTCCATGTAAGTACGCCAGTATAATGGAATACGGTGAGCAATGCGTAGTGGGTGTCCTCGAAATAATAAACTCAAAGTTCATTAAACGCCAATTTCTTGTTGCTCCGAATTTAGTTAACACCCCTTTTACACAAATTTAATTGATGCGAAACAACGAAGCATAATTTGATCTTAATTTGGTTGAGCTCGCTACAATATCCATTATAAACGTGATATAATTTTTATCATTTTAGGCGTGGGTGGGCTTGCGTGGGCGTTTCTTTGCTTTAGATTTTAATGTATAATCACAAGTAAACCGTAGCTGTTATTACACCAAAATGTAGGAAGTGAACGGGCCGTTGGGCAGCCCGGGGTTGTTAGGCGCAGTAATGAGATTACTCCCCAGCCGGGATCCGCCGCGCCGCCGGCACCCGCGTCAATTGACAATTATGTCTCTATTGAGATAAACACTACTGAGTCCACAGAGAAATAGAGTTTGAGTACTGTTCGTGGCCCACGTTTGGTCATATATGTGGATAGTGTTATATTAAATTATTGATTCGATGCGGTTAGGGGGCTCGGATTTAATTGACATCTTTCCTAACTGAACCGTTTCCACAATATAGACACTTAAAGAAGTTTTAATTGAAAATAAATAGTTAAGTAGTGAAGAGGAATATATGATACGTAATTCGATAAAGGTAACCAAAACCTAAGGATAACTTCCACCAGAAACTAGACACTCGTGTTGCTAAGTAATAAGTTGAATCAACTTGTGTGTTCGTTTTGTTGGACACAGAACACATATGACAATTTAAACAGTCCTTTTTGTTTTATATTCTAATAAGTCTGTAATTATTCAATATTATAAGTATATTTCAATTACATATGATATGTAGGTAAGAAGTAAGTAGTCCCATAAGAGACTTGGCGTGGAGATATGTACATATGTCTATATAAGTTACATATAGCTTTGAATTGAGTCAACGCTGTATTATTTCGTATCTATATTTTTTGTGATATTCAAGGTATAATCATTAAGTAGTGTATTAGACAAGAGGTCGAAAAGTTACGTTCACTTAGTTTGTTCTAGCCATTACTTGTTGGTGTCGAAGTGCCAAGTCCCAGGAGCACATTATTCAAGCCGTGACCACGAGTCCGTTACCGTTTGACAGCTATTGTGATGGATGTTCCCCAACCCGCAGCTGATGCTTCATTACTTGAAGCACTGAAGTTCTATAAAAGACTGACTATTATGTACGTTCCGTAGCAATCAATAATTGCAAAGTAATCAGAATTCAATCGCACTATATTCTCTAACTTATTGTTTTTTTCTGATAATTAATGAAGGTTATATGTACTGGTTCTGTTTGTGTGTGATTGTGCTATGGCAGCAAAAGTATTGTGATGATTTTCTAATCAGGTCTTGCGATGATTATCAAATTGTCAATCTTTCCCCTTCGCACTCTCGTACCTAGCTAGTACCCTGTTAAGTGGCTACTCTCATTGAATAAACAATTGTTAAGGCTAATAGAAGCAAGAGAATAAATTAAATAATAGAGAAGTAACAGATCCTAATTAAGTTTTTAGTAAAACAAGCCCAGTGTTGTCTGTCTAAAACTCGAGGTAGATCGCTTTGAATTGTGTAAAGAAGCAATGCATGCGATTTAAAAAAAATGTGATGACAAGTACCTATATCAAACCAGTTTGACAAATGAAGACATAATTAAGCGATATTATAAGAGAGGTTACTCAGCTTAAGATCGAGAATTGTGACGACAACAGAAAGCTAGACAAAGCTTATCCAAATCTCCGAGATCCTTCGTCGGGTACAAATGGGATTGAAAAGAAAGTTGGACAACATTGTTAGATGAGTTGTGGAGCATGCAATCCGTACAGCTATCGATGATTTCTTACAAAATTTTCATTTTACTTTACTTATTCTTTGACTTTGTCATACATACTTTGTTCCGTAAATATTGACCAGTTTGTCAATAAAGGTCTTTGGTAAATATTGAGGTGTCAAGCGTCCCTGGGTTAGTCCCATTTCACTCGCCTTTTTTATGTTCTTCGTGTTCATCAAGACTATAAGGCTTTAATCGTAAAGCATATACGAAAGTTTCTTCTCCAGTAATAAAATTTGAAGGACAAATTAGAAAAAACTACATAATAGTTTTTATAATTAATGATTATTTTTTAATATAATAGGAATTAATAAATAGATAAGATTGTGTAGGTACCTGTACAGCATTTGAATAGTATACACTAGAGAAAAAAAAAAATTGTATTCTAATGGCAATAGTTGTTATAATGTCTTCGAATTTTCCACCTATTGAAATTGCAAAGCGAGTGAGTGCAGTGAAAAGAGCCAAGGTTTTTTACTATAAAAGGATCTAGCGTGTTCAAATAGAGTCGAATAGAAACTTGGGTAATATTAGATTATCTTGACTTCGCTATCAGGGATCTTGTTATTGTTGTGAGCTTCTGCGATGACTCTGCTGGTAACATAATCTCTTATTCGTTAAGTGAGACAATAATGATGCACGATTTAAATGGCATAAATATGGTTTTAACAAAGAGTTTCTAGCGTTTTATGTAACGAAACACCGTCAGTTGTTAATTTAATTTTTAATTTATTTTCCGACATTCGTCTATTTAACTTTTGCTTTGGTTCGAAAATTGTTTTTAAACCGGCACGTTTCAGCAGGTATGAAGTCCGTATTGGATAAAGCGTGTTCAAAAGCCGCGACAAATTCTCCGTACGTGCGCGTGGCCCGCTTCCAAGTTTATTTGAGAACGCAAACGGCTCATGTTTTTACCGAAACGCACAAACAGTTTACAATCGATTATCATAACATGGTTATATCTAAACGTCCTGCCAAATTAAAAATTTATTCATAAAATATATTTTACGAGGCTGCCCGCTACATTGCTGGTTCCTGATTTAAGTACTTTCGTACAGACAATGAAGTTCGCGAATTGTACATTTCGCATATTAATTCGTATTCTCGTCACAACGTTATACTGCGGTTTACGTTTTGTTTTCGCACAATTTTCAGAAATTTCGTAGAAATTGATACGCACCAGACCGCTCAGTAAACAATCTGCCGCTATCCATATTAATCTCGCCAAGGAAATAATCCAGGTGTGTTTGTGTTGCTCTCGACTACTCACACTCTAAATATTTTTGTATATCGAATAAAGTGCGAAGAAAACTTCCTTACCGTAAGCAAAAATGTACAAACTGTAAATGAATTTCTCTCCAGACTGTTTACTGAATAGAGAATATGACAGATATTTCTATGGTGAGCCAAAGTATTTGTCCTGTGTCTGGCTGTAAAATATATCTACACAAGATTATTTTAATATGTAGCTACATATGTAGTTTCTCAGAAGCCTGGTTACTGTAACAGAGGGTCTTCTCACGCCTACTTTGGGATCCGATGGCCGCGAGTGGAATTATCCTAAATCGTTATTGTTATTAATAATAGACTAGATTTTATTTTTATTACTATATTCGTTCTTTTTGAAGCTGTGCACTGCGGTTCCCAACCCGCATGTCCAGCACAAGGCCTCTAGGCAAAAAGTGGACTGACACTGCCTGATGACACTACTTGAGATGACAAAACTTCGCATACTCCCTTACTAAATTCAATGGTCATACCTAAAACATTGTAACCAATATGTTTAGTTAAGCGGGCGTTTTGAATTCATCTGACTACAGCTCAACGTAGGAAGATATAAATTTTAGGTGGTTTTATTGATATAATCTCGATTCTACGTCAAAGCAAACGCACGCTATGATCTGCATCACTACATTGTTTCATGTGAGAACTAATTTCGAGTACTTATAGTCTTCCAATTTAGCGATACAAATCCCGTGCGCCGTTTTATAGATTATTTGTAAATAAACACGTCAATTGGCATATTAAAACAATTCCTTCGTAACGTAGGAGGTAAACACCAATGTTCCAATATCCGTGGATTCTATCATGAGCTTCCGACATGTGTTCAGCTTAATACGATATCTACTTCGCGCTTACTTGTTCGATCGACGAAGGTATGAGCTCTATTAAGGCACTACAACTCTGCGCAACAGAAGAATGACAAATAGTCATATTCTTTTTTTCTCAATAACCGTTGTTATGTACAAATGAATGAATAATACGTAAGATTCTATTTTTATTTTATAATCGACGTTATCATTAATGAGTGTAGTCATTCCTAACGCCTTGCATTAGTATCTAATGGAGGACGTCTACTTTCCGATGACGTGAAGTCTAGTTTAAATACGTCATCAGATACCCACAATTGCTCGTTTGCTGTTTCTAGCACGTCATCCGGTCGAGTGGACAGCGCAGCTGAGTTTGAAAATCATATCGGAGTTGCTAATTGATATTTTATATTTAGACAATAAACTGGTGCGACTCTGAATCAAACTTAATCCCGGTTTTCGAAACTTTCCATTTTAGTCCGAAAAAATATTGAACATTTGCCAATCCCCTTGTTAATATCGTAAATATGAATAAGCCCGGTGTTAAGCCGTAAAAGCCTCAATAAACAAATAGATGAAGCGCTAATATCAATACCAAGTCTAGACTTACCCAATATACGAAGCCACTGTATAAAGTATCGTCGTTGAAGATTTATTCGACGGTACTTGCCCGAGGTCCTTGGCCACTCGCTCCAGCTATCAAAACACGGTTATCTTCGGCAGCCCGGGGGAAATCTACGGCGACAAACTATTTAGCAAAAATAATATTTTGGATCGGAAAATATTAGCTATCAGTAAAATGACACTGAGCTGGGATATTTGATATTCAAGAGGTCGATAGTATCTATATGTCAATGTCTAAAACTACTATTTTTTATTTACGACTTGGCTATTTGATTATTATAATATGTGGTAACCTTGACTGACCTGTTGGTCCACCGGCTAGTGACCTGACTACTGAGCTTGAGGGTATTTGTTCGATTCCAACCCCAAACAAACATTGTATGATGAGCACGGAATATTTGTTTCGTATCTGACTGTAAAATATCTTGCACGTATGTATTTGGAACTTTATCCATGTAGTTAATGAGTAGACTAGATCCTGTAATATAGGCTCTGCCTTATAATAACAGTAATTGTTGTTCAATAACTTCTGTACATATGTACCTAGATATAAATGTGTAATGACTTGTCGCTACCGACGACTTAGTATTTCCACAAAGAAAGGAATTGTATGCATGCGTCCATGCAACGCCGTTCAAAATTTACCAACTTCCACGAAAGTAACCTCATTAAAATTCGTGTATTACTGTTAGGACAATGAGATGAAAGGTTGTGGGTGGAGAAAAATGATTGTACACTATCTAACAACAAAATTTCGTATAATAATGTTCAACAATACTTTGCAATAATTTTCCCAGATTTCGCTCGTTGCTTATAAACGGAGCATAAGACAATTTTAATTTAGTCAACGTTGTCGCATAAAAATCTCTCGCTTCCGTGTGTAAAACTTAAGTGTCAACCTTGCATCGTACTCCAAAATAGTATTCATAACATTGTTTACTGCAGAAGAACTGCCCAATTTTTACATATTTTTAGGAAAATATACATATGTTTTTGCACCCCTGTGGTATTCTTTACTGCCGTCAAACAAGAGTTTCAACACTGTTATAACGAGTACAATCCGAAGTGGGCCAGCGCCTGCCGGTCGTCGACTGCACGTCGGAAACAAGCGATACTTGCGTCTATAATTATATCCAGGTCGATGTTAAAGTTTGCATTACTTTGGCCCGATTCACTATTTTAAGACGCGGTACATTTAGTTGGTCATCGCTGCCATATTGAGATGTAATATTTGTAAGCGTCTTATTAGAACCAAACTACCATTGTTAATGAATAAGGCTGTTCTTTCTCAGTAATCAGTAAGTACACAGTAGGTATGCAGTGGCGCGTGTGGTACGTACATAAATACTTTGTTTGTCGTGCGCGTGTCCGTGTGGGAGGATAACATTGACTTATTTGCCAAGATAATTATATTGGTTTTATCCAGGACGACACTATTCTCTTAATTTATTTGAGATAATTTTAAAGTACAGATAAAACGGGTTCTACTAAGTCCGAATCACGTTGACTACGCCATGGAACATATCGATCAGGTAGGTACATCTATGTAATTTCACGCAGGGGCCCAAAAACAACTAGACCATATATTTCGTAAAAATTTTTCGAACATATCTTTAAAAGGTGGAGCTGATTAATGTAACTGAGCAAACGCTAAATTGTACGTTCAAATTGTTCTATTTCTAGTCAGTGTATCTAAGAATGATCCTGTGTTTATTAAAATGAAGACGTCAGAGGAAAAATCTGTATGTAAACTATAAACATCCCCTGTAGCAATGACTGGCAGTGTCAGGGCTGTCCATTTCCGCCACAAAATAGTTTGATTAAACCAAATAACACTCAAGAGAGATATATATATATAGTAACTTCAACTAATTACTATGTTCCTACAGTCGTCAGAGGGCACCAAAAAACAATTTACATTTGGATCTGTTTTACCGTGAATGCTGTTCCGACGTGCATCAATACATAATTAACATTTTATATGTCTTCATCATCATCATCATCATCAGCTTATCTCAGTCCACTGCTGGACATAGGCCTCCCCCAATCAGCGCCATCGCGCCCTGTCATCGGTTTGTCGCATCAGGCATCTGCCTGCAGCCTTTCGCAGATCGCCATCCCACCGGGCCGCAGGGCGTTTGCCGAGTCGCGGTCTCCACCCCAGAACATATCACGTTTATATGTCTTCATATAAACAAAATTGGAAGTCAAATGTTAGGGTACTTTGGAAAACGACGCCGCTATAGAGCGGATTATTGTCATTATATGCGGGGAGAGGAAGCGGGTTGTGCACAGATGTACTTTTGTCATTATGATGAAATACGAGTAGAAACGTCATTTACACAATAATACGATAATTAGAATTTATATATCCTCCTTTAATATATTCAAAACTTATCTGTCGCGCTAGTAACGTTTGAACACCAAATTGTGTGTCGAACGTATAACTTGATGAATTATGCTCAATCCATTCAGAATTGTAAGCAATACCGTGAACAGATAAGTGTAACAATAAAAATACAGCAACAAGCGTCCAACATTACATTAAAAAAAATTAATTATTAATAGTTACCGCTTAGTCATATTTCATATCTAATGTTTGTTGTAAGAGCCCTATACAAACATTAAATTTTGTACAAAGTATGTTATGTACACACGCGCGAGGAAAACGGTCTGTTAAAACCGACGCTATGGATTGCTTTCTGAGTTGTGATCGGTCAAATGTAGTTACTGTTTAGAATATATTCTTCCTACAAGCCGACACCAGTAGCTAACATACCCTGGTGTCCCGCTAACATTGGCTGAACGACGAAGATTGTAAAGTTATTAAATAAAAATTCACGGCTCAATCTCTAACGCCAAAAACTCAGCTTCGATTCATTATTACTGTTCAAGTTCTTTCACATACATATTTGTGGATCCAGTAACTAGTTAGAGTCCGGTGGAATGCTTGTTTCTTTAACCCTTGACAGATTTCAGTTCCTATGATCTCTGTTAGGATGGGACATATAATTATTTACAATTATGTATACTGCTATATCCCTTTCTGAGAAAATATGCAACAGAAACTCCTCATTAACGTCCAGCGATGTTAGCTATAGATTTCCCCGGGGCGCGCTCGGCACACTAACAACAGATTGGTTAGTGCCATTTCTAAGAAGTACTGACAATTTACCTGTTTATTTCCGAGTCTATTTATTTTCTAAACTATCAAATTCTATTTTCGGCTGTACGCGGAAAATAACTAATAACGGTAGCTCTGAACTAGGCTTCAGTTGAATCGATTACGGAAGCCACATTTTGTCTTTTGTTAATTAACGTGAACTTCGAGCCATATTGTATAAAGGTAGACAATTTTTCCTTTCAAGTATCGAAAGCCTGGTGTATGTACCTATATCTGTGTGCAGATCTCTTAAAAACTAATCTTACTCACATATGGCGAATACCATATCGCTATACTACATGCGATTTTTTTTATACTCGTTAGGCTAGGTTTTGGCCACAGTCTTGCCTGATGGAAAGCAACCATGTGGCCTATGATGTAGCAAGCTTGCCTAGTAAATGCTTATTCACATTGAATTTGAAGAGGTCCAGGTTGTGATGTTAATGAACTAATCCCAATAACTCCTGTTAATGGCAACCGTATTATCATTGTAAACAATATTAAGTCGATGAATAATGAAAGCATTTCAATCTCATTACCCCACTAAAATAATACATTTGCTTCACAGCTAATTTACGACACACCCGCGCCGCATTTCTCGTCCGTTTTATTGACGGAGCTACTGTCCGTTGAAGATGTTTTTGGATAATAAAACGTAAAATGTTCAAAAAATGTTGATAATTGGTAGATTTATCTATGTCAGATATCGATATTATAACACAACTTTAGTATTAAATGATAAAACACATTAATGGTCCCAAATGCTGTCTATAGGCAAATAAACGAGAGAAGAACTTAATCTAAGGGAATACTGAACCTTCTGCAGGAAACATTTAAAAGTAGATAACTTCAGACTGCCACAAACTAAGTTCAGTACGGGACGGGGAAATAATGGTTTTACCAGCTGTGAAACAAGAGCCTTTGTGCGCTGCGTAAGCGCGTAATGTAACATTTATTATGAAATATGATCAGGCCATGAGTTTAGCTGTGCTAGTGCTTCTCAATATTAAGTTCGTTTTCGGATTACTGTTGTAAGTGTAGCAAGCAGGAACTTATCGCTAAACATAAAAGTAACGCCATGGCAAAGACATTGTGTCTAATTACACGCATCCAACTCTTTGTTGAAATAAACCGATAGACGTTTTGACACGTTTACGCGTATTTAAAGTCAATTCCGGATAATAATCGCGGCTCTGAATTCCGCGGATGTTTATTGGTTCTATAAAAATAGAAGAACGGTGGCGTTGAATTTGTGTAGTGTGAAGGACGCCATTCATAATTGACTGAATGAAATCCGTGTGGCGAGACGGCGTGTCATGTGGAAACGGAAAAATGTTATATATGAAACCGGTATCCGTCACTTTAATGACATTAATTCATATAGCAATGACCGTTTCTATTTGTTATAATTGCATTAATTATCTACCCGTAAAACTGCCGCTATTACAGTGTTTCTTTTAAATATTGCCTCTGAAAGAAACATACATATGTACGTTGTTCGCAACATACAACAACCATTTAAAGTTCTCTGTACCTTTCAGTACTTTATGATGTATAAATGTGAAGCAATGACAAGTGTGGCTTAGAACCCGGCCTCTTTCTTCCGGTTCCTGAAAACGAATTCTGAAATGCACATCACATATGTAAAATGATATGCATACTAAGTAACATTAAATATCCCTTTCTGTAATGGTGAAGAAAAATATTGAGTTCAATATAATGTTTTCTAAGACAGTCTGTTCCGTGTAATGGTTGCAAGTTGCTGTGCAGGAGTTTTTGGTTATATTTACAGGTCGGATAAAGTATGTGTGACAACTTCAAATTAATCTATTTATATGTGACTAGTTCTAACTACTCTGTATGTGACAACTTCCAACTTGGAATTCCCGCTTGTAGCTAGGAGTCTGGATTTGTACCCGGTATATAGCAATAGATTTACGCCGATTCTATGGGACGTATATTACCGGTGAAAAGTTGTAATACTAAACTCTTCTGCTTACCGTTAAATACTGCGCTGTACGGGTTCTACTGCGCAGTTTAATATGGACCCTCAAAGTGTTCAATGACTCTTCTTAGTTATTTACGAGTCTACAACAACAAACATTACTCTTCGACTCATTCGTCTTATTTGATGTTGAAAATAGCGTGAAAATAGCAAAACAACAACTTTGTGACACCACAATTGGCCATTCACAGTAAAAAGAGCGCAGTGAGGCGTGATGAACTGGTCATTTACAATTAGTTGAATGTAGTTCACGGGGCCGCCGACAGGACGGAAGTAAGAGTGAGAGTGGAATGTAGCCGGTCAGAAAGTCACTAGTGCCGGAAGTAGAGACGTCAAAAGATTTGAATTGACGGGAGATATGTAGTATTCGAAAAAATCACTGATAAATGTGACTCGCCAGAATCAGAGATTTTAGAATAATAAAGTAAGAAACCAAGTCTATAATGTAGCTCGCCATACTCCTCCGACTTCGTGCCTTTCACATAACTGCTCATTCTCGTGCTAGGGTCACGCTGTCAATAACTTTATCTAATAACACAATGACATCTTTAAAAAGAGTGTTAAGGGCATCCTCGGGCATCATTCTCTCAGTCTATTGTATCATTAGCGCGTAGAATTGATAAAACAATATTTTTAAATGAGAATAATTTTAGATGAGATGAATGGGTTCAAATCCCGGATCGGGTACTATTGGATTTTTCTAATTGAGAATTTTTAGTAGTGACTCGGAGCCTGGATCTATGCCCGGTGTATGGCAGTAGGCTCACCACCTATTCTATGGGACGTAAACGTAACTGGTGAAACGTGGGGGTGTACTACACTCCTCTGTCTATCCTTTTGGGGATTACAGGCGTGATGTTACGTATAATTTTGCTGATTAAAAACACGTAACATCATGGCCGCAATTGCCGAAGAGAGGGTCGTAGTGCACTTCACGTTCCATTAATTTACGTCCCACTGTGGAATAAAATGTTTTCCTTCACCGTTAGCAAGTGATATTTAAATTTAAAACGCACTTTTATAAAGAGGTGCGCGCCATGGATTTGAACCCAGGACCCCCGGAATGAGAGGCTGAATTCTTAACCACTAGGCTGCCACTGCTTTGTGGCATAACGTGTGAGATTCATACCCGTGCCTAGATGTTTCATGTGGATATATTGTGATGAAGCGAATTTAACAGGAATAAATTATGTGTAAATAGTACGGATAGGGAGGAAAAGTTAAATTGTATTTGTATTGACTGTACGAGTCGTCAGAATTAGAACCGTTGAAAAAGGTCAAGTTAATATTAAACTTGTACAATTCCTTTTTCATTCGCCTCATAATTTATATGTTTAAATCAGTACAAACCGAAATTAGTCATATATTTATGATCTGTCGGACGGTCAAGGAGCAGTGAGCGATATTTAAATAAGAATTCAAGAGTGTTGACTAATGTTTATGTTTCATGAGAGATGGGCGCTGCAGCGAAACATATTGTATGCAAATAAATGATTACGATGAAAAACGGAAAACTGCTACAAAAATACCAATATTCAGTATTATAATAGTATCTTATTAGTTCAGTATTATAATATGACTGACTCGTTGCTCGAGTGGCTGCAAGCGCCACTGTCGATCGGCAGGTACTGAGTTCAAATCCCGGATCGGGTACTATAAGATTGTTCTTATTTAGAAATTCTAGTAGTGACTCGGAGTCTGGATCTGTGGCTGGTGTATGGCAATAGGCTGTCCACCTATTCCTTGTGACTAAAACGTAACTGGTGAAACGTGGCAGTGTACTACCATCCTCTGCGTCTTCGGGGATTACACTCGTGATGTTACGTTTACGTTTAGTATTATAATAACACAGGGAAAACACCGTGATGGAAACGACGCAAATTAAAATACGCCATAATGCCCATAAAATTGCCAACACGGACAGCAAACTATGTACCTATGTCCTTGTTATTTTCATTCTGGGAGAAGACTCATTCTTAATAGCAAGACTTTTAAAGGGCTGATGTTGACATTTTCGTACTAGTAGGTTCGATACCAAAGGACCTTTTGGTACATAAGACATGTCATCCCTTTTTCCCTAATCAGACCGTTCCCGTCCACTACTGGACTTAGTTTCTCTGCTAGCACGCTATGAGCTCAAGTTACAGCTCTTCCTAATCAGCCCCTGCCAGACATTTTGCATATATTTATTCTAGCCAGTTGAAGTGCGTTCTACTCTTCATTTGCTAACGAGTGATCTCCACTCCAGAACACGTCTACTCGAGCGGGTATCAGTTCTGTGACAGATGTGACCAGGTCAATATGAATTAAAATAATTTGTTCAGAATGGTAGACTCTCGGTTTATTTGATTAACCTTATTCTTGTAATCGATCATGCCAATGAATGACAAATGAGCAATTATGACCAGCCCGTTGGACCAGTCATTAGTGAACTCGATGGCTGGGCCGGAGGTCGTGCATTCGATCCCCGTTCAGCACAAATATTTATGTGATATTTGTTCTGTGTACGGCGGTAAAAAAAGATTAATAAAAGTGTATATTTATATGTATATACGTTGTTTGTCAACGGTCTAATTAATTACCATAACACAAGCAAATACGATGCTTATTTTGGGATCAGATGGCTGTGTCTGGAGATGTCTCAAGACATTATTATTATTATTATTAAATGTGATATTATTGAGCATTAAAAATTACCTTGTATCATGAACACTTACATTTTGCCCGTCACCGGCGGGACACGTATAAAGTTTTGCCTGAAAGCTCTAAATAAATAATTCGACAGATTTGTTCATTTGCCAAGAATTTCTTGGAAGATTTATAGACGCATTCTCTGGGTATAATCGACGATGCTGTTTGAAACATTCGCGTAGATGCTCCGAGTAGTTCCGTTTGTTCTTTTAGAATTTGCAGAATTATTAAAATTCGGGAAGTTAGCGATTATTTGTGTGATGTTCAATCATGATCTAACGTTGGATTGAATTAATAAATACCGTGTGGCATCGCGGCATCAGATAATAGAATTCGAATTCATTGGTTAAAATGTCATATTTCCTATTCGCATTTTCCTTTAGAAAATGCGAATAGGAAATATGAGGACGATGCTCTTCTTCCCGGAAATTAAAAAATTGAAAATTATTGTCTACCTCTTTAGTCTAACTACCTCAATGATCTAGTGATTGTAAGCGCGACTGCCGAACGAGAGAATCTGGATTCAATTCCCAGCTCGGTCTAATAGTCCCATTCCCATTATATTCCCAATAATAGCACGTGCTCTGAATTTCATCCTGGTGACGGTCAATAGACTCTTCCTTTATTCCCTGGGAGGTATAACTATAAACTATACTAATGTTCAATGACATTCCATTGCCCAAATTTACTTTTTAAGTATTTACTTCTAGTTTTTTTTTAAGTAGGAATTCGATACCTCTCTGCTTATATCTTCAGGACATTACAGGCATAACGTTATGATGTTAAGTTGCAGGTTATTTATACTAGCATTTCCAATATAACATAGGTTAAACGGAAACAAGAAGTTTTCATATGTTTCTATATTTGTACAATAATTATAATACGTAGGTACTATGTAGATATACCCGCAGTCTGCAAACACATTGAATATCCATTGAAGTGCTCACAACGCCGTACATTTGGCATCATACGCTGTGAATACAATGCTAATTTTCCACGTGACGCCTGCAGATTGTCACCGCGTCAGCGCCGAGTCCACAATAGCCTCGTTGTACGTTGCAATGCGTTATGGAATTATTTCCGGGAATATGCGTCGATGACCACCAGTCTATGTGTTTCGTTCTCAAAGCCTGAAGCGTCACTATGTATTATACATGGACTGAGCTCTAAGAATGCCTATGTAGATATATGATTTCTTTTCAAAAATGATCAAGACTCTCTGGTACATACATACAGAAGTAATTCTGGTAGTTTAGCACTTCACCGCTAGAAATGTTTTCAGACAGATTCAACCATTAAAAATAATCTCGATACCTGCTTACCTACTAATAAGGTTTGATACTGTTTAATATAATGAAAATGTTTAACTTTTTGCACTCGTATTTAATATGACCACGAAACAGGGGAAATAAAATAAAAAAGACTGCTCTTTCGACCGCATCTGTGAATAACGTCTTGCGAGTGAAATGGTAAAACATATGACGTCCAGCATACGAGCGCAACCATGTCGCATATGCTGAGACATACGAGCGCAACGGTAAAACCTGTGATGTCGCATACGCTGAGACATACGAGTGCAAAAGGTTAAGCCAGAATTTCAATAATGATCTCTGAGAAATACTTAAAAATAGACTTCAGAAAAAGTATCACCAAAACCCTACACGAAAAGTTGAATACCAATGTTGCTTTTAAAACCAGTTGAATTTGCCACGAAACGTCATTATAAAAGTATTGTTTGTTTTAGGCCAATTCCCGGCGACACGTGTATTCTGAAATAGATCACATTGCGCAAGGGTGTGCAAGTGCAAGTATAACTAGTTTTGAATTAACTAGCGCGCGCCGGGAGCCGCGGCGGTTATTCACTTTTTGCGCTAGTTTTTGCTTTTGTCGCCACTGAACTTTTTATATTTTGATTTTAATATCTTTTCATAACAGAAATTCAATTAAAAACTAAATCTAACAAGTCGCAAAAATATTTCATTATGGTTGAATGTTTTTAATTAATAAATTATTTAGTGTTTACTTATCAAAACATAAAATGGTCGCCATACCTTACTGGGACTCCAGCAACAATATTCGTATTTACAGTACACAAGATCCTAGAACCCTAACATGAAAACGTATGTTTACAATTAAACAATAACGTAACATCACGCCTGTAGTCCACGAAGGAATAGGCAGAGGAGTATAGAACACTCCCACGTTTCCCCAGTTACGTTTACTGGAATAGGTGGTGAGCCTATTACTATAAGTTTGTTCTTTGTAACGTAACATTACGCTCATATCTTCCCGAAGGGGTAGGCAGACAGGTGTAGTACACTCCCAAGTTTCACCAGTCACATTTACTTCCCACCATGTAATAAGGGATTACCCTAATTCCATACACGTGTCAGGTAATACTAGAAATTTGAACCTAAGACCGCTAAATCGGCAAACGCACTTGCGACCCCTCGACCAACGAGTGCATTGTTAAATCTGCATTCAATATCAACATTTGAGATTGGCATGTACCTATATATGATATATCCTAGTGTATGTATGCGATGGCTAGACGACGGGCTTCCGAGTACAGCTGATAGCCGTAAGCAGTCATTACGAGACGAAGGTTAAACTCATCCCGCGCGGGCCGCATCCGCTATTAATATGATTATCGACATTAAATTGAACTGGATTAGTTAAATACTCGTCCGATACGCGCACGGCGCTTATTTATGTTTCCATTTCCTATTGCGGTTAACTGGACATGAGATTACTTGAACAAATTATAAACTGCACTGAGTACGATCAACTTCAGTAATATCCTTTATTTAAGACATGGGGCCACAATCAGCTTCTACAGTGATGTTAATGAAGAATAACAAAAAAATATATACTTATTGAGTTATACCTATGTACCTGATATCAGCGGACAGAGTTAAATAAGTTTATGCCACGTCACGCCAGCTCGTCAAACAGCGAGACATAATGCTTTCCGTCTATTCTGTAGGATAATTATACTCGATGTGACTCGATTCGCCGTCGGTGACCTTGCGTTTAGTTTGTGTTGCCGGACACGCATATGTCGCGGGTCGAGCGAGTATGGGATGAAAATAAGGCCTCGATTCAAACTCAACGTCTCGTTTATGATGTCAAAGCAGCAGCTGGCATAGTGTACATGTAAATAGTGTAGGGCAAAAATTTTGATTTTGGGCAGTTTAGGCAAAAATTCCGATTCTGAGCGAAATTTCAATTTCAGCCAAAAAGTGGCCGAATCCTGGGCCTTACAAAGTAAATTTATGTATCTACGTATTATACTTTGTGTGTGTTATTCCTGAGTTACCGAATGTTTATATGATTGATAAAGATTTTCACTTTATCAATATACAAATGCAAAGTTTGAAACAAACAATGGAGTTGCTCTATTATGTTATCGGCACACTGCTTTCCAGCTCGGAGGTGTATTATGTAAGAACATCAATAATATCCTTCGCATCAATCAATTGTCCGCGAACTTACTCTCCCAATTCAATAGTGTCTTATGTAAAACCTGCGGTATCAGTTCTTCGCTGGAGGCTAAGTATTCAATTTGGGCTAATAGATTTATTATATTTTACTGTAAATGTAATGGATTCGCAGTAAATTATTTTATCTTTTTATTAGGCCTAGTATATAAGTCGTTTGGGCCTGAGGGTGACCGTGTGGATTAATTAAGATCAAGATAAGAATGACAACTAATAGCTCCGTTTAATGGCCAGCATCTATCTATTTGACCTCGCTCTGCCGGAATTTGTTTTTATTGAAGCTTTTATATGCTACACGTGAAATCGGTTACCTTCTCGTGAACCGGCCAGTATGTTGACATTTGTTAAGCTTCAATATGTTGTAGAAAAAATAATGTTCCCACAATTTTTATTCTGTAAAACTCCAATACGGATGTCCCGCGTGAGGATTATAGGAAGTGACTTCAATGGAAGTTCATAATAGTATTAATTATGAGAGGTCACGTTCAGCCGTGGTCTGAGACAGGCTGGTGATGTGCGTGGTATCAATATCTAAAGTTCCCTAATCCCCATTGTAAATAGATAATATTTACAACTCATTCCTAACGTCAACTTGCTAAAATTTCTAAACGTTGCCTTTAAAAACCCCTAATTCAATCAGGTTACATTAAAGTACTTATAATGTCAAAATAAAATAAAGAATACATTGAACACAAGAAAAATAAGTAATTTATTAAAATGTTATGAAAGCAAAAATTAAATCATTTTCAAATTACTCATTTCAGGTATATAGCATGATTGCGTGTATTTCCGTCTCATTAGTATCGTTCTTCACGTTGTTAATATTAGATAATCCAAATGGAGGCCAATCACTAGAGAGCAGATTTATCCTGTGCAACGTGTAAAGGTTTGGCGGCGCGTCCACACTATAGCTCGGAGAACCGAGTGCGCTACTTAGATGTTTTGTAAAACGACGCGCGTCATCCTAGTTTACATATTTTATCATAGAACAGACGATATATTCGTATAGACAACAAGGGACACTAACATGTCATCATTACAAGCCTAACAAAGTTATCGCTCTGGGGCATGTCTCATAGGGGATTTTTACCTATAATGCCCCACGTTGGACATGACAGTCACTATATTAGCACAGCCAAACACGAAACAAGCCTGAGCAAGGTTTTGTACCGACATTTTTTATGGTAAAACGTACGTAACACCACGCCTGTAATCCCCGAAGGGGTAGGCAGAGGATGGTAGTACACTCCCACGTTTCACCTCACAAGTTACGTTTAAGTCCCATGGAATAGGTGGTGAACCTATTAACATACACCGGGCACAATTCCAGAGTCCGAGTCACTAATAGAAATTCTAAATTAGACAAATCCAATAGCACCCGAGATTTAAACCCTGGACCTCCCCATCGGTAGTCGAGCTTGTAACCGCTCGACCAACGAGGCAGTCAATTTTTATGGACATAGGAAATATTGTAATGTGGGTAAGTCCGGTTACTCACTTGCAATTGAATAATGGACGAAATAATTACGAGTTTGACGAAAATATGTATAGATGTTGTATATAACTACGTCTAATAAATAATTTTAGAAAATATCGAAATCAGTGTAATATAGCTGCTTATACCTTCTCTGTTGTCCTTTACTACACAGTGAAGACTGAACATATCATAAGAAACAATAGCTACCACAATTTTATTTTTATATCAAGCATTTTTCTTTTCTATGTCGTAGGAGTAGAGATGTAGTTTGATCACTTTCACCACTTTAGCGAAAAACCATAGTATTAGGACGAGTAGGAAGAGAAAATCCAAGTACAATCGGTCAAGAGCAGACACCTGGAGAGCTGGCGAGCGCAAATGTCCGGCTCCCTTAGTATCTATGACCAGCTGGAGCCAGTAAGCCAGCTCTTGCTGCGGCGTCACAAGTCGATGGCGGAACTGGAACGAGGCCGTCCTAGCGTTCTCACGGTAGCTGCGAATGTGAGTCATAAAAATCAATGACACTACTAAAATCTAACCTTATGCAATAAAACAGTAGTAAGACAGATCTTATTCAATAGAAATTCAGCTTAACATGTAGAACAGGTAGCCCTAAGACCGCGGAAAGTAATTTCAATTCAAATCTTAGAATGTGTAACTGTATGATGTAGGTATTACCTTAAATTGTAGTTAGGTACTAACTAGTATTTATTTATAAACTTATCTGCGGTAATTTTGATTGATCTTACCTATGAGTGCCCAGTATCTTATTTATAGCTTCTTCCAATTTCCGTGCAAAATCATCTGAGTAGTCTACCCTGACACCAACTTTTCTGGCCACGGCAAGGTTTACGTTAGTGAATTGGTCCGCGAAAGCTGGCACACCGATAACTGGGACACCGAAATGTGTAGCCTCCAATAAGGAGCCCAGTCCGCCGTGAGTGATGAAGATGAGAGTATTGGAATGATCTGAAAAATACTCTTATTATAAACTAATATAAATCTGACAAGCATTTCTATCGATTACTTTTCACTTTGTGTCATTACAAACGTTAACAATTACATCAATGACAACGCAAAAGATGACATACGCAGGTGCTGAGGAAGACGTTATTTTAGTGAAATAGGCCATATAGTGGCTGATGGATGAAACGGAAGTCTTGGAAATTGGTCGTTGTGCGTATTTAAAGAAAGTGATGAATGAATAACAAGGACGTCAGAAAGTATGAAGATATTAGCAATTAGTGGTCTCTGCCCACCCAGTAAGGGATCTGGTGTGGCGATCTAATAATAATAATTGTTGTTTATCTGTAATAATCTTACTCAATATGCTTTGCTGAGGAGCCCATTTCAAGATATGGATGTTTTTGGGTAAATTTTTAATACTCTCTTCTATCTTCCATATGACCGTTTGATCCAGTCGCGCAAAAAGCTCAATCAATTGCCTCTTTACAATGTCGGGCATATGCTTGCATTTTAAAATCGTACCCATACTAAAGTAGATCACACCTTTTTTCGATTCATCCAAAATTTTTGTGATATTCTGGAAAAGACAAGTTTTAACTTTTAAATCGAATTTATACGATATATCCCGTTCTCCAGTGATTGTTGATGTGACATATCAGTTTTTATTGTATTTAAAAAATACAGAAAATGTCCACCACATCATCTGCAATCGACCAAGTGAAATAAATACAGGTGACTATTTTTCATACGGCAAATACTGAAATAATTTCCGATTGTACTCCACTCTAGCAGTAATTTTGCCAATACTCGCACGCAGTGTTGTATGCATGCGAAAAGACCTCACATGGCAACTTACAACAGTAACTGATTTAAAATATAAATAAAGTTGTGTATTACCTTCGAAACACGTTTAGATTCCAAATCAATATGATGTCCGCCAATATATTTTACATTAAGAGGTAATGCCAACTTTTGGCCTAAGGGTGGATAGGAATTTACGAACATCAGTGATGCGTTGTATACAAGGGAATCAAAATCCGGCAAAGATTTCCCTCTGATCCTCAGCGGTTCCCCGTACAACTGTTCATACGCTGGGATCTCCACTTGATATTTGATGAAACTAAAAATATACTGATACTTTAAGGATGGCTTCACCTTGTAGTCGACTGTCGAAGAGCGTAGTGCTGGTGAATTGCTTTGGGGCGAATTCGATATTCGGAGCGCCATGAATGACAGGTCTCTATTTCTTGGCGGTTTAATTTACACCATAGTCCATTAAAATGCTGACAGTGATATCTGGCATAAACGATATTATACAAATGTTATATCGGTCGGGTCAACGGTAAAAATGTCGTATTAGTTACAATACCTACTATAACCAACCGGTCACGTAGAATTGCGTCCAGACTTGGTAGAAACGGTCTCCGAACGAGAAAGGCACAGAAGAAATTCTGTCCACATTCAGGTCACTGCTGTATACCGGGCTACTGGCCTCATGCATTACTCGCAGAGACTGCCAGCAGACGTCACTGGTCCGGTACCAGATTAAAGGGCACTCGTAGACCTCCGCGAGCCTGCAATTGTGGTTTTACAAAAATAGTAGTCAGTGCGGAATGCAAGACGCGTCATTATTTAATTCACAGGAACATAAGTACATGTAGGAACTGTACACGGCCTAGTATTAACATGATATTGGCGTCCACTAATCAGCTCTACCTCGCCCTGATGGTCAGCAGACCATCTGCTCAGAGAGCGAACTACGATTATGCCGAGATAAACCCGTGTAAGTAAAAATGCAAGTGTATTCTGAAAGTTTTATTTCCATGTATAAACTGCACAGTAGTTAGTAAGATAGTAAGGAATATTGTGTTTTATTATTAATATAAATGCAAATGGAGCAGCAAGATTATTGGGCAGATGATTCATAACTGGAAATATGCGTAAACTCGAGCAGGCAGGTGACGCGCGGCCGCGTGGGCGTGCGTCTGTCCAGGGAGCGTTCTCAATGAATATGTTTACTGAGAAAAATTCCATTTTTCTGATAACGGGAAAAATTGAAATATCATCATACACACGTACTCCATTAGCTAGTCTTTAGTGAACCAACATGCATCGACGGCACGCGAATGTTAACAAGTGAGACCTTGGCTATCGGCCACGCGCTAATGATGTCTGATGGAAACAGTATAGAATACACAATCATGAAGTTTTAATATTCTCTGTCTCAAACAAAAAAAAATCAGTTTTATGTTTATATGACTTTCGGTCAGCGACTTCGTTCGCGCGGATTTCTAGTTTTGGGTTTTGTCGGTTCTTCTTTTCATAGTACTAGCCGAGGATAACCGACCAACACCCAGCCAATATTGAACGGTATTTAATATACTCGGCCTTACCATGTATGTATATGTCAACTAAATTTACATTGGCTGTGCCTATATTTTTAGAATTATCAATTTTTTTATTTTGTGTTCATATACCTAAGTAAACTTTCAATTATACTTTTACAAACCACAGCTAATGTTTCAGCCTGATCAACTGTATTTTTTATTACAATAAATGTTTGACGATGTTCTTTAAATTGACATATTTTTCTATTGACGAACGGAAGAAAATCAAATAAATATTAGGTAAAAACGTTAAATGTTAGGTGCAAAAATATGCAGACAAATAGACAAACAGATAAGCAGAGATGCAGACAGACGAAGAAAATTTCTGTAAATCAATGTTTGGGATTCTATTGCGTTAAGTAATTTTTCTAAAATTCCTTCTATGTAGGTACAGACGCCGATCCGTTGCAGCTTTATTATCTTTATGTGAAGATGGAGTTATATGAACAACATATACATAATAATATTAGGTTACTTAACTACACACATCGTGGGAATTAATTATATCCATTGCAAAATACCAGAACAAAACATTACAACTTCTTCAACACGATGTGACATGTAACAACGAACTAGCCCATAGAGAGGTACTCGTATAAGGACCTAGTATAATAAGAAAGCACTCACGGTGCCAGCAGTCCGCTGAAGAAGTAGTCGGCCAGCACCGCGTCGAAGGCGACGTGTGTGTTGCGAAGCAGAGCGTGCATCGCGGGGTGCTCTAGAGCTGTCTTCGCGAACACTGGCCCCACGTGCAACGGGGCGTGCACCGGGGCCCGCGCGCGGCTCAGCTCCACAATGTTCAACGATTTTTGACCTGGGACATTGTACATACACACATATTGTTGATATTTTTTACTGATTTAGCAGTAGGGTTGCGTTTAGGTGCAATCCAAATCGGTTCGTCATACATGGTCATCTTATAAAGAACTTCGTACAACTCCCAATATGACGCAACGACGACTCTTTGCCCTACTTCAATGACTTATAATACTAATATCCCGAGATAGCTTCACACACCATCATCTGTTCCTAAAGTAAGAAGAACCAGTGCTATGGTGACCTGGCGTCTAATAACCTATATGTCATTACTTATGCAGCTAACACCATTTTTCGTTCTGGATGACAATCAAACCCAAAACCCTCAGCTGTAGCGGTGACTGACGATTGCACCGTGTTGTAGTATTTACAGACTTACTTGCCAATTGAGTGGTCACAGAGCTGATATTGACGTATGTGAGGCGCGGCGAGCTCGTACCCGCTGGGAACGGTGACACCAATGTAACCTGAAAATATTAATCCAACTAATCTTAAACCTTTACTTTTACTATCTACTTTGTCTTAGCTACTAAATACAAACAAATCAGAGGTTCTAAGTCGTCATCATCATCATCATCATCATCACCAGCCTATCTCATTGTCAGTCCACTGCTGGACATAGGTCCCTCCCCAAATGAGCACCATCGCGGTCCTATTACGTTATGCTATATGTAAGAGGCAAAGCCTTACCTCGTGACCGGCGTCCAAAAGAGTCTTGACCACCGAGTTACCCAAAATTGCATGACTTCTTGAAGGCACGGGAAACACTACCAAGACATTACTCGTCTGGCCCACACCTATCGCACTCAATAATATTAAGATGATAATATTCATATTGCCGTATTATGGATACGGGACCAGATGTAGGTGAGCGCGACGACTAGCTACTCGCCGAGCCGAGAGGCACTTTCGCGCGCTATCAGTGAGATAGTGTAGTGTGTCACCAGATCTTATCATGATATTTTCGGTACACGGATGGAGTTCGAGAACTATATATGCACGTATTTTATATATAATACTGAATTATAAATATTTTTATTATTATATCATCAGTCTTGTCAGATAGGCTTTTAATCATAATATTTATAATATATGGATATACTAACATCAGAATAGAGTTAGCTATCCAACCCGATAAATAGAGCCGTCTATGTGAAATTTATAATTTATCAGCACTCATTTGTTTAGTAATACTTGGCTATGCACTCAAAGGTCGTGTTAACTTCAATAAAACGCTCCTCATAATCTCATTTCGTCGGAGCGCCGCGCTCTGGTGCGAAACACGTTAAGATGATGTTATTAAGTATGTAAGACCCCGTACATAATATATTAACAATATTTCGAATAAAGGAAATTTGTTATTTAGCTCCCTTACCGCTTGTTAAACAGAGTTACGGGAACTGAGCATTAATTCCAAAATTAGACGTACAATGAAGTAGGCGCTTGTAAAGCGTGTTTAAAGCGAAACACGATTGAACTTTAATTACTTAGTAGGTACAAGAATTTTGTTAATAAACGTTAACTCATATTGGAAATACTCTGGCGGTCTCCTCGAAATAATGTATATATATATGAATACTCGTATGTACAGCCAGTGGCGTAACAATATGGTGGCAGGACGAGCAAAATGTCACGGGCCCCCAGCCTGAGGGAGCCGCTAGGCCCGGGAGCCAGCGGGATCCTAAATTAGGAAAACGGAAATGTTATTTACAGTCTAATATGATCATTAATATAAAAATTAGCAAAAGAAAATTGATTATAATAGCAGTAATTGTTCAAGTACATGGAGGGAGGGCCGATGAATTCGCCAGGGGCTTCAAACGGTACAATGATGCCATGTACATCTGCAAATGTTTCGAGCCTGCGGCCGACTGCTCGCTAGATGTCAGGTCATTTAGACTCCGAAGCATTGCGACGGTAGTATAATCTTGAATTGAAAATGATATATTACTCCTGAAACTACGAGTACGTATCACAAACAAATGGATAAGTGGTTTACTTTGAGCAATTTGTACCGTAACAAGTTCAAAGCGGGCCGAATGCGTGTCACGAGCACGACAGGGCAGGCCCGTGAATAGGTAACTCGTACAGGTAGCTGTGTCGTTGGGCCAAGAAACCAAATGTTGAGCATATTTTTAGAAGGCTTCTTTTACTTTTTAACGTGATTAACTTACGAAACTAATGAAAATCAAGATAAATCTCACTAAATTAATTAATATAATATTACCATATGAAATTTAATCTGATTTTAAAAAGGCGCATCGATCTTACTGGACGTGTGCAGCTTTTTTAAGTTAAGAGGGCATCAAACGAGCAGGCAGTCGAGTGGGACTGTCGGTATCAGTACTTAGTACAAGTTAGTAAGAATATTGGTGCCGAATTCGTGACAGGACTATGACAGTCGTGGGGCTTGTCAATATTATCAGCCTGGTATGTATAAGTTAGTATGAGTACAGTGCTTTCTATACTTAGTTTCTGACGACGAGGGTAAATGTTATCAGTAAGTTATTTAATGGACTCAAACTCATGAGTTCACTTTGTTTTATTACCAAATAATACGTTGAGTCAAATACTATAGATAAAATAAAATTTCCCTCTAATCTGTTCGTGCGCAGTCACCCACTCCTCCTATCGTGTCATCCCTTTCACCTGGCATCAATACGAAACTTGCTTATGGAAATATTTGCACTCACACGCTCCTTAAATAACGTTTAAAAACGGATAAAGGGTTTTTTTTCTGTTGCATTATTCCTACGATTTGCCGCAAGAGTTGTGTGTAAAACTCGATGTAAGTAATAATTTGTAATAATATAATTTTCCTTTAACCATACGTATTGAACTTTAAATAATTTTTCTTAGTCTTATGATAAAAAATTAAATTTTAGATTTGTCCAAATATTGACGTAATCGACATAAAGTTCAAATTAAGAGACGGCCCCTTAAACCAAGAATACGTCGCTGTTAACAAATCTCCGATATAGGAGCCTCGACAGAGTTCCAGTCTAGAAACTTCGCCGCTGTGACGGAGCGAAAAGGCCCGCTTTTATTCGATTTACGTTGCCCTGTCTCTTTTTATTTAGACATAAAGTATAGCTTTCACCTCACTCAGCAATTGTGAGTGATAGTCATCGATTACTGCTTACCTACTGTCCATTGTCTAAACTATTAAATAAGTTGACCAGCTGTCTACGATAGCTGTGTTTAACCTGTTGTCGCGATATAAATACAAGGGGTTTTGTACCCCTTATGGACACACCGGAAATATTGAAAGGTTTCTTTTATGTCAAGCTCTGCCTTCGGACTCCAAGCAAACTAAGATTGGCTTTGGTTGGCACCACGCGCTTCACGCTGCCATATAACAGATGAGGCTCTAGCGAAGAGCTGATCGCGGTTTACTGCATCCTACCTAGGCACAGCTAAGTAGGCAGGGTACGTGGTACGAGACGCAAGCTGTACTCTGCGATCCCCAACACGTATGCCTGCGTGATTAGATAGATTGATGATTATAATCTTTTAAAAATATGCAATTCTCGATTTTTATTAATACCCTAGTTACAACAAAAGGTTACAACATAAATTTCTTCTACTCGTAATGAGTAGAAGAAATTGTGGCACAACAAAAATTTAATAAACGTCTAGAAATTGTGATTCGCTAAAAAATGATGTTTTTAACGTATACAATTAATAAAAAGGGACACAAGGTACTCTGAGCAATTTGTTTCAATACGGAAATAGCATGTTAGTAATACAGCTTAAAATTAATATCGTAAATACGCATTTATATTGTTTGATCTGAAAATAAACGAAAGGCAAAGTGAGTTGTTTGCCATGAGCTGAAGTAAACACGATATAAAACAACGGAGTAATATATCTACACACCGTTCGCAAACAAAATTTGTTGCGGCTTTTTTTGAACCGTCATATTAATGAACTGTTTGTTTATTTTAAAGTATATACTTAATTTAATTTGACACCGATGTTGTGTGAATGAATTCGTACTTTTGACACCTTACGGGTACCATAAAAAATGTCTAACTTGCAACTTGTTACTTTTTTGTTGCAGATATATTTAGGATTGTCAATATTCAAGAAAATAAAAAAAACAACTCAATAGTAATCGTTACAATATCTACTTAGAATACTGAGGAATATTTTTTTTACTTGTACCTACAAACTTGAATTTTCTGTGAAGTCGTATCAAGATCTTTTTCACATAAGATCTGGATATTTTCAGTAACATATTTGGAAGAGGAGATATTTCGTGTAAATATAAGTACACATAACATTTGCTTTATTTTTAGTAAATTGATAGTAAGTGCTTTCAGCAAATAGGCCATTTGACTTAAACAAACTAACATCCTAAAAGGGCATATTTCAATTTCTTTTAAAATAAAATAGTATTTGGTAAATAAATGAAAGTAAAATATAATAATTTTTGATTGTTAATCCGTGACGCGAATGCTCTGTAGTTTAGAGGTATCCCTGATGACGTCACACGCTGGCTTTGGCATTGCCAGTTATGGTGGTCATAAATTCAATTTTGAGCTATTTCTTAAACAGTTTTCTTAAAATTCATTTCTGATGGCATTCGATTATTTATTTGTTTCGAATTACAAAATGACCTCAATTTTTACGAGCTCATATCAGCAAGCTATCGAAAGTAGACTCATTTATGTATAAATTTTTTAGATAAGTACAAATCTATACAAAACAAAAACCCATTACTGCAATAAAATTAGTGTAGTATTATGGTAAGGCATTGTTGTAAAATAACTAGATTACAAAATATACAGAATTATAAGATTTGCAATTCGCAGACGGGATTTGCCCCGTACTGTTTCTGATGTCTATAGCGACAACGAAATTATTGCAAAGGATCCGAACAGGCCTATCTCCTTATTGTTTCACAAACGTTTTGTTCTTACTGAGCGCCGTACACAATGTTATTACATATAATTTTATTTAACAGACGGGCTACAGATATTCTCAACAAATCACGGACTGTGACCAAGAGTATTACAATAACACAAATCCTGTTGGTCGTTCATTACCCTTTCTGCTTCTTCAGCGCCAATAAAGGTAACTGCCTTAGTTCGTTATACTTGAACGGTTAAATTTTCAACCTGTTTACTTCATTTTCTTGTCTCAACAAGCGCTGAAAGTTTAGAAACAAAACTCGGTGAATATTTTTAAAGAACGACGAAGAAAAAATGGTTTTATAAAACGGAGTTATTTGATAGTCGTGACCTGTTGGAAGGTCAAGTCTGAAGTGAATATCTAAGATGAGCACCTGGGGCTCGCGGTTGCAGGGGTCCTCCCTCGGGACTTCAGGTCGCACTAGTGCTGGATTTATAGAGAGCTTTACATTTATTTTCATTATTAAATATGAAATTAATCCAATGAGTATTGATTAATGTGAAGTTATCGTTTTTAATATAATTGTTTCACACTAATAGATTGGATGCGAAGAGCCGAAGATCGAGCTCAGTGGCGTGCCATTGGAGAGGCCTATGACCAGCAGTGGACGGGAGTAGGCTAATTAATGATGATGATATAGAGAGAGAGATATGAAACAACAGAGAATATTATTTATTTAAACGTACCAGTTTTTCTATCCTCATAGCTTTTACAAAATAATATATATATGTATAATATGTATATATAAGTATTCGTTTTATCAGTAAGTAAATGTATATAAGTAGGATTTAACAATTAACAGGTAAGCAAATAACTCGTGAACCGCTTTACTCATAAACGACAAATATGAAAACCACTTTAATATCTTATACTCAATAAAAACGTCCAATTTAAAGACACAAAATATTTTAATCGCTCGCGTTGCGAAAGCAACGTATTAATTTATCAATTTTCATTCTCGTTGTTTTCTTAACAATTGTCCGTGTAACTTTTTCAGTCGCTTACGTAACCTTCCAATTTCACTGAAGTCGTCTGGGACAAAGTTAAATTTCACTTTAACGAGTAGGCACGAAAGTTACGGAATCGTAGTAGTCATTTTTATTATATTAGAAATAAGAAAGCCTCGTTATTAATTAATCACGCGGCGGCCGCGCGCCGTCGCGCTGAGTATAGCGTTTCTGATTTGTGAACACAAATATAATTCTGGAAAAAATTCTTGACTTACCTTACGTAACTTTTATTTACTAGTTATTTATCCGACTATAAAAAGCAATCTTTGAAACTACTTTTGCTTATATTTTTATAGGCCTAAATACATTTAACGCCCACGGTATGAGACTCACCACATTCCATAGTCAGTTACTGTTTTGCGTAACAGCACGCCTGTATTGCCCGAAGGGTTAGGCAGGCGAGTGTATACTCCCACATTTCACCAGTTACGCTTACGTCCCATGGAATCGGTGGTGAGCTTATTACTATACACCGGGCAAAGATCCAAAATCCGAGTCACTATTAGATATTCTAAATTAAAAAAATCCAATGGTACCCAACCCGGAATTTGAACCCAGGACCTCTCGATCGACAGTCACGCATACAACCACTTGACTAACGAGACAGTCAACTGTTACTGCTTTATTTCTTCATAATTGTATATTGCATGATACTAATTATATTGAAACGAAGTGTCCGTGCAATACACTCACTGCACGTGACTGTCTCTCCTAACATGCAGAGTTGTTTTAAATATGTCGCCAGTCTAAATTTACGTTTCGTTACATTTATATTTAACAGTCCATTACGACTAATTGGTTGACATTAAAATGTAGCGGCGCCCCGAATAGCTGTCGCAGAGAGCACTTCGCTTCCTCTGATATAGTTTGATTGATGCTGCCTAGCGCTGGGCTTCTGGTTTAGGACACCGCTACAAATGTCTGGGTAATAATGTTATGCTCGCTCCTTCCACCAGTCGCTCGCGTTTTAAAGAAGAGTTATCGATAATTAAAATTACTGTAATTTTTATTTAATTCATTAATTTGAATGTTTCGTAACGTCAAATATCATGTGTGGTGAAAGAAATTATAGTGTAGACACGCATTCCTCAAAATTTCCATAATATACTTTAAGATAAATGAAGCAAACCAACAGTCACTCGACCATCGTGGTATGTTATAAGCGGTGATGATAGTAGTGTGATAATTAGGTACACAAACATAATTAGAAATGCTACTTTCCACAAATTAATCCAAAATTTTCTTCCTATAGTGCAGTATAGTAAGTAGAATATTGTAAGTCGTTTAAAAACTGCTCTATTCTGTTTTTCAAACAGATTTAGCAAGTTATTGGAGTACCTACTCATCATACATGATGTTATAATTCACACGACACAAGAAACAGGAACACAGGTGAGTTATACAACTGGAATTAATTGAGGTAAGTAAGACAGTTTTGGTCCTTTGTATAATAGACATAGGCTTTACTACGCTATGCAGCCAAGTAATGTTTCTAAACTCTAAACATGAGGTCGGTGTATAAGCTATTGTATATTTCCACAAAGCTACGACCCAGCCGCCGCCTTCGTGATCCAATTAATCCTAAAATAAACATGTTACTGCAAATTGAGCCGTAAAATAGCGATAGATCCTGTACTTTATTAACCAATCACACCGCAGTACCTATACATACAGAGTTAGAAATATAAGCATCAAACTCCAGAACTTTCCACGACATCGTCTCACTCTTACCGAGTAACTAACGTTTTACGTTAGAACGTTTAGAAAAAAATAACGTACGTATTTATATCATTACGCCAGATCCCGTACGAGGTAAGCAGAACACGGGATGCTCAATATCTCTATCATTGAATCATTGCAGACAAACAACATTGTTTTGTTTTATAAAGTACCAGTATGCAGGAGGCGGATGTAACTTGATGTGCCATTAGAAAATTTTACAGACTATCGGTGTGTCTCCTGCTGTGGCCAATTTAATAAGCAACGCAAATTATATGTGTAGCGACGCAATTAGTAAATAATCAGTAAACGGTTAATATGACGTCATTAGTACGGAAATAGAATTAATTGTGCTTAATGTTAGTTGAGTGACGAAGATTGATCTTGGCGTTTAGGTCAAAGATATGTTACTTATGCTGTGTTACAGTCTTATGTACTTATTATATTCTATATAAATAACTATACTGAGTCGTTGGTAGATTGGTTGTAAGCGCACCTGCCGATCCAGAGGACATGGGTTCAAATCCCGGGTCGGGTGCTATTGGATTTTTCTAATTTAGAATTTCTAGTAGTGACGCGGCGTCTGGAATCGTGACCGGTGTATGGCAATAGGATCACCACCTATTCCATGGGACTTAAAGGTAACTGGTGAAACGTGGGAGTGTACTATATTCTTGTGCCTACTCCTTCGGGGATTACAGGCGTGATGTTACGATATATAAATAACGAAATATATGAGACATTATTAAATAGAATTGTTGATTCCCAGCACACGCGAGTATAGCTCCTGCGCCACAGATCGCACGCCAGTTTCTGCATATAAATGAGGATTGCGCGTCGCGCGTCGCCAACTGGGCTTTCTTTCTGCAAGCTCACTTATCACAGAACGGGGAATATGTCACGGAATTCAGGATGAATAAAAGTGAAGCGCTACGCGAAAGAACGTCAACTTTATACTGTTAGATAATAAGTATCATAAAGAATGGAGTTTAGTTAGTTCAGTTCACACAAAATATTAGCAGAAAAGTAAATAAACGTGATCAACTGTAAACAGCCTAATTAAAATCTTCAGGAAGATTAGACCAATTAGTGAATTTAGAGACTTGGGCCTAGTTTTGACAGGTCGACTTAAACATTTGTTGTTTTCAATACAAAACATTCATTCATTCAGTGTTCAAAGCAGTTCGTCAGATCGGCTCTATCATTAAAAATAATTTCGACATGTGAGAAGTTAGTCCTCACGATATATTCTGCCGGATAAGTAACTACATGGTTGCAAAGTTCAATTGACTCGAGAACGAAAGCGTGCTGACCGGCCAAAGCGTGGTGAAATAATTGAATTAATTGCAGGACATTACAAGTTTGCACTAATATTTCGAACGAGTTTGTCTGCGTTAAGTTTATTTTAATTTTGCGCGTTATATTTTTCATATTTGGAGTTAAAAACATCTATTTAACGAGTTAAATACTGTCGATTTCGAATTGGAGCCGCCATCGGACGGTTCGCCGGTTAACTAACGGTTCTGACGTAATAATTCAGTATTTTTACACCTCGCTGACAAGTTACGAATATCGACGACATATGATTTGAACAAGACTAGGCAGCACGCCATACATCCCGGGAAACTATTCAATTACTGTATGACTCGCTTTTATCCATATATTTTCATGTTCTGGCGATCAGACTTACATAGCCGCCCAGATATTGCATTTTACGCCTCTGCATTTTTTTTTAAGTTTACTGAACAAGCCCAGAACCGTCGCATTTAAGCAATAAGACCGATCATTGTTTATATTTATCGTGTTTAGGTTTAGGTCTCTTATGCGGTGTAAACTGTAACGAATTATCTGTCTACCATTTACACCTGCAAATCTAGAGCTATATTAATTAAGTTAATAAACATTTGTGCAAAACCTTAATGGAAAATTTAATTAGCGGTGTGAAATGTCGAGCCACATTTATCCGATATATTTACTATTCCGTACCATATCTGTTGTTTACATTAAGTGAATCGATAAAAATGCAGCATTTAATTAAAACTATGCCTTGAATTGAAATTACTTCTTGAGTAAATTTTCCAGGAATCCATTTTATACTAGGCAGTGGCCATATGAATACAAAAGAAAAAAAGGATGAATTGGAATGAATACGCCGTACAAAAACTGCATTTCTGAAATAGGTACTTCTGACTTGAAATAGCCCAAACTACGCAATTTTCGCCACAGGACCGCTCGCCGAGGCAGCTAGTCGCCCGGAGCTATATTTACAACCAACAAAACTGGCTGCTGTTTCATATTAGTTATTGTAAGTAGTATTGTGTTGTTTGACTCTTGTTTTCATAATATGTTACCGTCTTATGCTTACTAACATTAGTTCTAAATTAAGGTTTTGGTGTGCACGAGGAAAACTATGATTTAAGGATTTTATTTCTTAAAGTTTTGACTGTCTCATTGGTTGAGGGCTTGTAAGCGCGATTGCCGATCAGGAGGTCTTGGGTTCAAATCCCGGGTCGAGTACTATTGGATTTTTATAATTTAGAATTTCTAGTAGTGACTCGGAGTCTGAATTTGTGCCCGGTGTATGGCAATAGGCTCACTACCTATTCCATGGGATTTAAACTTAATTGGTGAAACGTGAGAATGCACTGCACTCCTCTGCCTACCCCTTCGAAGATTACAGGCGGATGTTACGTTTATTTCTTAAAGCTATATTACAATATTTACTTATAAAAAAAACATTAAATTTATATAAATAATAATTAATAGACACAAAGAGGATACGTACAAAACTTTAAAACTGTCCATTCTCTACATGTTCTGCACGCTGATTAATTTTAAGGTATTTTTTTAAATTTTTAATTTTTGTTCAATTCGTATCTAATTTAGTAAGGCCTTCTTCTTAAATTTTTTAAAGACAAATAGTGAGCTGGTGACTTTGTTAGGTTTGAAACAAACAGGGGCTCACGGGGGAGCGCTGCAAATAAATTACCATTAAATGTTACTTACCAATATCGTTTATAATAATGTCAAATTATCCTCAAAAGCGACATCGCGTTCCTTGTGCTGCTGAGGCTATATTGATCGAAATAATTATGACAAACTTTTCAGAAACAATTCATCCCTCTAAACGCTGGTACACGTGGCGTGACATGAGGTCGAGTCACGCCAGCGTTTGGAAAAAAATTTGCCGGGTTTAATTAAGAACATTCAATATTTAGTATAACAATTTGTTTCGATCCAATTTAATAACGTAGCGAGCCCTTCGCTGTCTCCGTCGCAATAGCAACAGGTTGGTTGTTTTCACTGAAAGACTCGTCATTAAAACTTATTCGGGGCAAGACGGCTTCGTAAATACAGATTATTCCACGACCAATTAACATTGAAGGAGTATGTTGATATATGATGAAATTTACCCAACGTTGTGGGGAAAGATCGGAGCTCGGTCGTGGACCAATTATGCGTTACTAATGTGAAATTGAATCCGTCGTCCGTCAATTCGCCTTCACAGCTTCATTGCGTTACAATAATGGGATAAGAGAGCTCAGGCAAATTATGAAGAAGCAAAAAACAAAAAGAGTTTTATGGTCCGGCTGTAGAATAGCAATTTAATTTATAAAGTGATACAATTGGTCGTTTTTCTCCCATTATTTTCCACAAAGTTCACACAAATGTAAATTTTCCTTCGCTAGTTTTACGTCCATTTATTTATTTTATTTCAGTAAGCTCCGACCGAACATGCTAGAAACGCACTATACAGAACACTCCCAATGTATACAACAAAAATGTTTCTTTCCGCCGCATTTCGCCATCTGGCGCTACCTCGATACACTCAACTGTTACGGCATTATTCATAAAACGAAACCTATTGGATAATTTAAATTCATATATTTTATAGGTTTTTGATCGCCAACCAAAAAACTCTAGTTTTATCTTACTGGAGAAACAGTTTCTAAAAGTCGTTTCACCAAAAGTTATACCTAATTTATAGATCACAATATGTGTTTAACTGATTTTTTTGCCAATAGATGAGTATTGACCAGAATCTATAAGGTCACCGGCTTAGTGGTCCTTCACCCAGATCGTGACAAGTAATAAATATGCCTAATAATTTTGGTATGCGCTGCATGCTCACAAACAGAAATACAGGTAGAATTAAATTTAGCAATTTCATTAAATAAAATATGTATTTCATTTAGTAGATTTTAAGAACCCCATTATATTATTTTCATGTTTCGCTAGACGTTCTCGGAATTCGTAATAAGCATTCGCCCGGACAGCTTTAGCTAGTCATTAGTCCTATAGATGGAGCTCGGTGCGCAGTTTCCCGCTAAATATGAGCAGGAGAGCCGGCCACCGTGAAGTCGGCCGGCGTTCTTGTGATTGATGAACCGCGCGCTCAGCTGCCGACATAACTGCCATTCCTTTTATTTTGTTATAAGCAAATAACTTGATTAATCAAAACATTTCTTCCAAATGTATTAGAATTTTTTTATATTGTACTTATGGTCATTACTTTATTTGATTTAAGCGTGGACGGACGTACTGTCAACAGACTAACAACGTACAGAATCGCACGATTGTAAAGCTTGGACTCCAATAAAGTTTTTCGAATAAAACTGGGAATTAAATAATAAAATATTATTCTGTTTTTAAAAAAGGAGACCGTAATATGCAAGGATAATTAAAATATAAAAACCTTAGAGATTCTTAGAAGAGTGATATTTTAAACGAAATGTTAAAAAATCGGATTGATTGTCAAATGAACGCGGCCACGAGCTTGTCTGCCAGCCCACCTTATCATTGCAAACACAATCCCTTTGAATTGATTTGGGCGCAGAGGAAGGGACAAGGGGCGAGTAAAAATACCAGTTGTTAGTGTTGCAGTGCTACTGTTGCAGGAGGTGTCACATATTACTATTTGTCAGCCGTCAAAGGGCACTGGAAATAGAACGCCATTTTCGCTCCAAATGAAACACATCCACGTGTTGCATGCTCATGCGCGAAGCGGTGGTACCGGCAGCGCCCACGCCGCGCAGCGCACCGTGGAAATTAAACACGTCCCCGCTAAAGGTCACCCTTGAAATATTTCACTTATTTGTTTTATATCGTATATTACGGTGCACCCACAATGTGGACGCTTAATTGCACTTCCATTACTGTACTGCAAACCTATGGCTTTGCGTCTAAAATATATTAATGAAATATGTATGTATACGTATCATATTTTATAGCGTAATTTATTTATTGTTGTACATGTGTTACTGTTTGCTAAACTAACTAAAAACCATTAACTACAAATGAACAAAGTACCTGCTATTATTAAGGATCATCCTCGTCGACGCGTGAAGGATTCCACTTTCGCATATGAGTTTCCTCGCCGTCGGTAGGTGGGCGACTTCTGAAGACGCCCTGATAAGAGAAATTAATACAGTATTGTAAGACGTGCAGGATTTCACACGAACACTTTATTGAAGAGTAAAGTAAGCTAGTAATATATATTTAATTGTAGAGACGCACATTACTTTAGATGTGACGTAAGTCCAGCAGTTTAGAATCCCGTTTCTTACCCAGTCTTTGTTACAAATTCTGGTACACACCTTTTAACAAAAAATGTGCCAGATTAAATACCACTTGCTGTAATGGTGAAGGGATAACATCACAAGGAAACCTGCGCATCTTAGAAATCTCCATAATGGTCTCTTAGGGGTTAAAGTCTGTACAGTGGATAATGGGTTAACAATTTATTTTTGTTTACCCTTTATTATTATCAACAAAGGGCAGACTTATGGTCAAGTCGTTATGGTAATTTTCTAAGTGTCAAACAATAAAAAGCTGGGTTAGGCACCTAATCTTTTTCATTTTCAAAAAACCTAAATATGAACAATGATAATAATATTAGCTTCGTATTTTTAACGTGTGCAAGAAATGTTAACTTCAGCCTTCACAGTGGGAATTTCAAGTCTTGACACTAGGCTATCGGTGCTTATTCTTATTACCTTTGAATTAATAACAAAGCGATGCATTAGAACATCGCAAAATCGTAAATAAATCCTGTTACGAGCAATCATGATTAATCCGTTATTCCAGCTACTAGATGTGCTAAAGAAACTAGATAGATATCTGTTATCCTTGCGGTAATAATAACAGAGCTTGTAAC
>DWME01000188.1:0-40620 GCA_018244795.1 Parelbella ahira ahira | reverse complement strand
GGCAGTCGCGCTTGCAGCCACTCGACCTACGAGGCAGTTAAATATAAATATTACGTATAATATAATAAATACAATTTTTTCTAATTATTCAACACTATTCGTACTAAACACTGTTTTAAAAGCAACAATATTAAGTTTCAAGATTACCAATATAGGCCAATGTGATACCAAATTAATACCAACTATGAGTAAAGATGGTGATCATCAGACCGCTCAAACAATACGTACATACAGATATTTTTGTTGACTTCTTATATAGATAATTTTAGACCCTGCACCCTCAAAATGCCGTCACTCGGATCCTAAGTACACATTTTTTTATACAAATATCTCCGTATTTGTTGCTCTGTAACACCTCATTGTATAAAAATAAACATATTTTAATCTGTACCTGATAACGTGTGTTGTAACATCTGATAATGACCTTTGTTTATTTTATATATGATTTGTTTCCTAAAATATAAATATTCAAGCTTTTGTGAAATATGAAAAGTTACATCGTTTGCAGAAAGTGTCTATTGTGTTCGATCCTTTCACTGTCCCTTACGATTATCGAGACGCGTCCAATAAAAGATTTAAGGGGCTTTTGACCGGTCAAAACGCGACCGGATATCCCATTGAGATATATTCCTTAAAGATAACCGCATATCTTCATATATCTGGTGGTTATAATCGTTTTATGTGAGTTTTGATACGTTGTTGTTCGAATCGCGCTGTGGAGCCGATTATCTTCAGAACCCACAACGGCATTTATTATAGAAGGCCTGTATCCAGCGTTGGACTGAAAAAGCCTGGTGATGACGATAAAAGATTAATGTATGTCTTAGTAATCTGTTCCTAATATTTAAAAAATATGGAGTAAGGACACACTTGTCCAGCGTCGCATACTATGGCCTTAACCCTTTCAATATGAGAGGCGACTATTATTACGACAGTGGAATGATAAATGGGTCGATTATTTCTATTATAAGGAAACACTTGTGACTCCTGTTAAAAGTTCCCATGTTGGCATAGGTTTACCACAACCGTGGAACCAAAACAATGCAGTAATCACAAGTTAGCATAATATAAATAAGTGTTATTTAATTGGTTCCTCTACAGACAAACTAAAGTAAGAAAGTTCAACAACCTTTCAAAATTGAATCGGAAGTCGTAGTACTTTTTTTATTAAAAGAATTTAAATTCAACGATGAGTTATTAAACACCTGCCGCCTATTGTATTGTTTTAAGCAATACCTAAAGTTTAAAGTAAACACGCGATACGTGTATACGTGTCACGAATGAATATGTATCATGCTTGATTTATCACGAATACCTACATACGTCTCAACGTTCAATTGTTATAAATACGTACATTGCGCAGTTCTCCCGAAATATCTCAAATGTTTTGTCAAGGATTTTCCTGATACAGATCACACGTGAATGTGCCGATATTAACCATTCTACCAAACATTTCTTCATATTGTGAGATGAACTCTCTGTTCGTACTGTAGTGAAAAAAAATCGCGTTCCATTTTGGAAATCATGCCATTTTCTCAACCATGGGAAATAAAAAATTAAAGTAACTCCTCAAAATGGAACGGTATATGTATATACCTATAAGTCTCAAAGAAGTCAAAATAAAATATTTATATGTTGTTTTCACACGTATTATATGTATATTAGATAAGTATAAAAATATATTAAGACAATTTTATTGCCACAATATAAACACGTTTCAAATACTGCATACTGTAACAAGAACGTCCATAAACAATTCGTCGGATAAATCAGTGAAATGCTTATCCGGTAATTCCCTATTTTATAGACGCAAGAATTATTTTATTCATATGTTTATGTTCCCAAGCTTTCTACTTAATAAGCCTGAAATCGTAGCCATCGTTTATATGACATCGTAAACGTATATTTTATTATGTGAGTTTACCCAAAACGCGTGCCCTACGCACAATATGTTGCCGATTCATTGATATTCGGGTAATGCGCTTAGAAGTCCCATATAACTAGATTTGAGAGGTTCCGACTTAGCCTGTAGGGTCTATAGCAATGACTATGTTTTGCCGCTTAAAGTCTGATGTTTATTTCCGTTGTCCGTGAAATCAAAATAAATACTTTCATGTATCCTGCCACCTGATGTTAAGTGGTCACCGTCATTAGGACATTTGCAACACCCAAGGAGTGGCTGATGTATTGCCGGCTTTGTAGGAGAGCTTTTTTGCGTTTTTCTTGAAGAACCTCATGTTATAGTGCTCTCAGAAAACTACGATCATATACAACCAACCCTATGACATTGTTCAAGGTCAAAGCTGTGTCATTGACGTCACGCGCACGTCATTTACCGCAACACGTACGTGACAACAACGAGCACTTGAAACGAACTGTTAAAGACTGTCGTCATCGAATTAATGTGGGTGGAACTGTTTTCATCGGTGTATGATTTTATTATGAAGACAATGTGACGTCACCAGACTTGAAGGCTACGGATTACGATGTTAATTGATTTATTTATTACAAATACAAAATATGTGTTAAACGTAATTACATACAAAAAAGATATACCTAATAAGAATTATATACGAACGAATACATAAACTACACTCGACCGATATCTTATGTGTGTTAAAACACTGTGGAGATGTTGGGAATATGAATTAAATATAAAAATAAAAAATCAGGAGGGCGATATAGGAACTTTGTAATTATCTTCGAAATTTTGCAATTTACTTCGATATTATACGAATTGTGACATGTTGTAATTCTGATTTTTTATGTTTTGTTTTTATAAAAATATACTTATATTTACAGTCAGTTTACAGACTATGGCCTTGACCCTCTCAATATGAGAGGAGACCCATATTCCAACAGTGGAATGACAAATGGGTCGATTATTATTTTATTTTTATTTTTTTAACGTAACAATAATGTGACTGTAGATCTTGGTTTCTTCGCACTTAACGTCGTGGCACAACATGAAAGAGTAACGACATAGATTTCACATTTTTGTAAAGATATTTCGAAGACAGTATGAAATAGCCGTAATCAGTTCATCCCGAAACGTTTTTATTTTAGCGAAACTGGCCGTAACATATTTTCCTTCTTTTGACTGTATCTTAGTAACTGTATGCCAATTACGGTCAAAGACCTATTTGTTGCAACAAACAATATTGATATGACATAATATTTTTGAACAAATAATAACTGTGTTAATTGACCCGAAAATAGACGCGAGTTATTTAATCGAAATAATGAACTTATATCCCAACAACGAGTATCATTTAAACGACGTTACTTTCCTTTGTTCCCGTAGCTATTTAGTCGCCGTTGCCTAGCAACCCTCCAATATGTCAAAAGAAAACAATATAGTAAACGCTACGAACAGGCTTATTATGATTCTACGAGTTGTTATTGAGGCTTAAATTTTCATTTAATTCGGTATAATTTTATAAATATTTTTAACCGAATTTATATCTGTATTTACCCTGGCATATCAAAATTCATATAAATGAGCACCATATCATTTTCCATTGGTGTAAAGTCGTACAGCTCAGAAATCAATCGTTATAATTTTGAGTTATCAGTTTCACTGAGGTATTTTAATAATTCAAATGAAATTATTCCATTTCGTATTACCAAAGTATTTGGCAGGCTTTTCATTATATAAATAAATTTAAATTTATTTAATTTGTTTTAAATATTTTAGATCATTTATTTTTCTAGCGGGCTTTTTGTTTAGAGTTATTGGAAGAACGAAACATAAGATTGTTTAAAATGAGAACGGTAAGTCCATTCTTCGCTACAGCGGCGGCCAAATGGGTTGGTAGACTTTATCGTTTAATATATTTATGGGAATTATACGGTGTGAAAATTTCGTCACGTTATTTTCCTTCGCCAATTTAACAAGTAATACAACTATGTAAGTCAAAGCTTCGTGCTAGGATTCCTATACCAGCTTATTTCTTATCTATTCGTTTTTTATCGTTAAGTTGCGTGTGCTACCGCGTCTTTTAATATTTCTACCATGTAAAGTCCATTGCTTAAAATATAAGAACACAACAGAAGGAAGCTGAATAATCTGTTGTTACACCACTTTGAATACAATAAAAACTTAGCAAGACGTCAAATTTTTAGTTCTTATTGTATTTACTTTGTTTTACTTTAGTGCCGCCAATAATTTTTCTGTCTTTGTGTCCTTTTTAGTTTTTTACCGATTATGATATTTACTATAAATAACGTTTTTCTACAATGTATAGGTACGTTAAGGAAAAAATGCCTGAGATTTTTTGTTCAGCTGTATGTGAGCGAACGTTTATTATAAGTTTTGTATTCATTTATATATAATATGAACCCTTACATTTATCAATCGTTGGTGGACTTATAAATGTCTTTCCCTATTCACCGTCGAGTTGTAAAAAATTACGTACGATATCAGCGTGGCTCCGTTCAAATACCGGACGCCGACAATTCCGTGGACCGTCGTCTGGCCAGGCGGAATTCTGCTCGTTTATCAAAGCACCCTGAGTAACGATATCCTCGTTGCCATTCAATATTGATCCTTATAGCTGAGAAGAAGAACAATACTATTTATCTTATATCGAAAAAATAATACCGCAACATTTCAAAAGGCAGATAGTAATGGAAATTTAACCCTCACGATCCCTAAATACGTAAAGAAAGATTCATCTAACTGTGCACGTACTAGACTACTTATGTATATTTCTGCAAATTAGAATTTATGCCGAATAACTTGTATTCAAAACTGACTCTTGGAAATATTGGTTCTATGCTTCCTTTCATTAGAATTAATTCTATTCATTAAACACTCCTGAAAACTTAAAGACTTCATAGATAATAAAACTTTTTCTATCCATAATTAATAATTCTGCTTAAATATTGATGATTGATCAAATTGATGAAACGAGACACTTTGTCACGGCCATTCGTAGTTATCACCTCAATAAGAAAGAAGAAAGAAATAAAACAAGTTCGATAAAGTTTCAGAGAAGAAATGAGATAAAACTGTTTCAAGTGACGAGTGAAATAGCTACGTGAAATGATCTTAATTCGTCTGTCGACACTTTCGAAACTTTTTAGGCCGTCTGTAGGCCCGTCAAGGTTAACGTGATTTGTCAAAATCAACCGAGACGACCCTGCCGAAGTTGAATATAAAGCATAAAAAAATTACATTTGACAAACCTTTTCTGTATTCCAGAGGGTGATTCTTAGTAATATGTATTAAGTATTACGGTTAGTAGGGCATTCGATTCTTATCGATTCACTTGAAATCGATGCTTTGTTAAATTATTTAGCGGCGTAGCGGCTCGCTGACTGAGTCTCCGTAATTGCCCACGTGTTATGAAATATATATATATTGGACGAAGTCGTTATTTGTAGTTAATGTTAAAAAAATTGTTTAATCAATTTTTAAATAATTACTACAATTATACAATCTATTTCTTTTTAAGACTGCCTCGTTGGTCGAGCGGTTGCAAGCGCGAGTACCGATCGGGAGTTCCTGGATTCAAATCCCGGTTCTGGTACTTTTGAATGTTTCTAATTTAGAATTCCTAGTAGTAACTCGGGGTCTGGATCAGTGCCCGGTGTATGGCAATAGGCTCACCACCTATCCCATGGGACCTAAACGTAACTATAGTAGTTTATAAGTAACGTGTTCTTTTGTTAAAATCACTCAATGTTCATTACCAAAACTGCGACTGACAGTAATTTCTCATTCATTCAAATACAAGTATTGTTTAGATGCTGTCATTTTTGAGTTTTGCTTTTCGTATAATTTTCTTCTCATATTGTAAGCGAAAATATTTCACGATTCAAAATTTTCCACAAATTCAATATCGTTAAAACAGTCAATAACAGCTGACTAAGGAATACACCCGATTCCCCTCTAGAGAGTTTGCGCAACCAGATCCTAATTGCAACGATATGTAGATAGTACGTAGGATGGTGTATTTTACGTTTCCGCATGCATTACCTACTTACAGACAGGAAACAATTTGTTTACTAGTTTGTTTGTATCTTGAATTATTGCTATGTTCTTTGATACTGTTGTGAAATTTGCGCTACTCGTATGTTACATAATTCAATTAAGATATCTTTAGCAGAAGATATCTTTAGGAATAAGATAAAATGTACTATTTTGACGTTAAGGGTACCGGCAGACATCGGATCAGATGTGGATGTATTACCCCCAAATCTGGTTGAACTAATGTTATCAACGTGATAGTGTATTAGTACGTTGATTTTACTTTCTTCTTCGAAACTATGATCTAAAGGATGAACGAAATGTCTTCCAGGTGACATAGCTACTTACTTTAACCCTTGAAAGTGCATATTTTCTGCAGGATTCATTAATTTGTGATAATGGCGTTGAGATGCCCTTCTTTATAAAATGTTATTAGAATATGAAAACAGCCCATTTCTTATTGGTTAAAGTGCCGTAGAGCTAGGGAAATTAGACAAAACTAATAGTGATTACTTTGCTAACGTGATAGACTAGACGCTTCCACTCCGGCCAATGGCTGTCTGTGTATGACAGGCTAGGCAAGAAGAAGTGTGTCATATTTGAGAACTTAAATCTCTCACTGTGTATGTTTATACAAAAGCTAATAATTTTGAACGTGAAATTAAATATTGGCGTTTTGTTGCAATTTAGTTTAGTGCAAGTAGTTCAAAGACAGTCGTATAGCGTCTCGAAAAGATTCGAATTTTAGCGTAACATAAGTCACATTATAATATCCTAGCGATATAGTCTTCTTTGATATTTAGATTACGTGCCTCGGCTTTAAATACACGCTTAGTTTTACTGCAGAGTACTTTAAATAAAAAGTATCATGAATAGTTAATTTTCAGGAAGTCTTTCCAGTTGTGAGATAAAAAGCGACATGCAAACAGCTTTGTGTGCGGATTTTACGACTTGTGACAAGTAATGAGGGTAAGAACATAATCCGTATAACAAAAATGTATGCGGTTATCTCGTTAACATAGCGGAGCATAACATGACAGAGTTGGAATTTAAAGTAAACGTTTTAACTCGACGTAATTATATTACGTCGTTGCTTTTGTTACGTGTGATTCTTTTAGCTAGGCTTTGTCCGATACTAGATCCTCACTATTGATTTCGTAAGTGGAAATAGGTTGTAGAATTTAAATACATTCAAAATTTATTTCTTTTTCTTTCTTTTACTTTACTCCTATTGTCAATCCTATATTCACATTGAGATGGATTGTTGTCTGTAATATGTTAAATGAAATGGAGGTCAGGTTTCTTTATTGGTATGATCAGATAGTCTTATAAAAGGACCGGATTGAATTTTCTCGGCCTGTTGGTCGAAATTAAACAAAAATCTTCTGCCTGTTCGCTAAAAGATTTTAATACTGGTAAATGTATTGCACAAGAAACGAAAGCAAATATAAATCGAACTATAAATAAACACAAAGAGCAGTAAATTCTTCACTGGGAAGTTCTCGATGATATGTTTGTTTAATTTTTTTGTTCTTTCCCGGAACAAACCTTAAGTTGTGTTGAAGTTACAGACATAATTCTTATTAATTGCTTTAGCATTGCATACTGAAATAAACAACGCTGTCTGTGTTTAATTTTCCTCCGAATTTCGCAGCTGTCTGATGAAACAATTGTTTATCGAACTTGCTTCTGTTAGATATGTCTCGCATAAGATCTTGTAGATACATTAGAAATGTATGTGATATATTATAACGTTCATCACTTAATAATCCGTGTGCATTATTGCAAGATAATATAAAGTTAAAAGATTTCACTCTTTTTGTCTGCATTTATAACAGTAATGGTGAAATCTTAAAAATCCGGCTACGTGGCGGACTACTAAAGATACAGCGTTAAGAAAAGGTTGCTATTAGGTACTTATTAAATACTATTGATAGGCGTTCACTCATAGTCACATATGAAACGTGCTTTCTAAACTATGGAGATAGTAATGAAAATTCTCCCATTCCGCAACTGCGGAAGAGACTCAAGCCCAGCAGTGGGACGTAAAAAGTATTTTACCAGTCACCCATCTCACTGTTGATCATATCCTGAATCCTTCTTGTTTCAAAGTTATCTAGCATCATAATGACAAACAGAAACAAGGGCTACGACAACCTTGACCAAATCAATGTGCTTTGGTCATACTGTAGATAAATTAATAAGACTGGCCGGTAAATTTGGTACAGTCAAAACTGGAACCTATGACCTTGCGGCAATCAGCGCTATACTCTAACCACTCAACTGTCTCATCAATTTGCCAATCAGAAAGTCGTCGACCGTTTTAAAAAAATCATCAGTTCTTTGTCTTTAAATTAAAAATATAGATATGTTTTACATGAATGTCAAAGTATTTTATATGAATATATGCCTGTATTATACACGGTACGAAATTCTCACTCACCATTCAAATACCATGTTCCAGTAAAATCATCCTATTCCACTAAAACACTTCACTACTTCCAATTATATTTACACCAACAGTCACCGACGTATTCGCATACAAATTGTGACGTACCCACGATTACTACGAATTTAAATCGGGCGACGAATTGGTTCAAAGAATATTGGATATAAAGATACGAATGAATACACGACGGAGTGTGTTATGTATTTATATAATGTATTTGTGTAATGTATTGATGTTAGCGTTGCCGCGACGGCGAGTCCCGCGGCTTTAACTGAAAAGTGGTTGCACAGAGTCGGTTGCGTGCCGGCCCGATGTAGCATCGCCTTGCCAGGGGAACTCAACATTTTCCGTGTTAAAGTTTTAGATATCATTCCAATATTTTTTTTTTATTATAATGACATGTTATGTTACTTAAATGGTTTGGCCAATATGTATTTTTATGTAAAATATAATTTTATGTAAAATATAAATAGGTAGGGGAGGGCGGGGCATAGTGGGGCCGCGGGGCATAGCGGTACAAGCCTTACACAGCTCGAAACAAACGCCGTACAAACTGTCAAATGCGTCGCTATGATTGGTCGTTAGTCGGCTCGTTACCTTCATAAGCGAGCCACGTCATTTCGGCAGGCTTTTGTGTGATATAAACAAAAATATCAAAACCAGTGTTTTTCTTAAAAAAATTAGTGAAATTGAACTGCAATTCTTTCTAAGACGTACTTATGTACTGTGGTGTGTTACAGTTTAATACGAATTAGTTCCCTTTCGGATTTCTTAATCAAAAAGTGCAAGGCCATTAAATCAAAGGTAAGATGCCGTCAGTTTGTATTTAATTTTAAATGAGCCGGTGGGGCATAGTGGGGTATGGTGCCTGGGGCAAAGTGGGGCAAACTAATTTGGATTTTATAAAAGTGCCCCACTTTGCCCCGTTTGAAAGACTTCTATGTTGTAATATATTTATTTTTTACGATTTTAGCTAATATGGTCCGCACATACAAGAGGAAGACTGAACAGCATTCATGGTCTATGCAAGCTATGAAACAATCTGTACACAGTGTTGTGTCCGGAGAAATGGGCTACAGGAAAGCAGCAAATAGGCACAACGTTCCACAAACAACATTAGAACGTTATGTTTCTAAATATCGGGGCAATCCAGACGACAGCATCTTTCAAAAGAAATTGGGGCATTTCAAAACCGTATTTTCTCCCGATCAAGAGGCAGAATTAATTAATTACATAAAACTGATGGAAGCACGGTTTCATGGACTGACTTCACGTGACCTGCGCAAACTTGCATTTGAAGTGGCCCAAAAAAATGGAATTCCTCATAAATTTGATTCAATGAGTGGTTTGGCTGGTAGAGATTGGTTAAAAGGATTCCTTAAACGACATCCGGATATTAGCTACAGAAAACCTGAACCAACATCAGCAGCTAGAGCTATGGGTTTTAATAGAGTAGTCGTTGAGACTTTTTTTCAACTTTTAGAAAAGGTTTACGATGAACATAAGCTTACTGCACAGAGGATTTTCAATGTTGACGAGACAGGTGTGTCCACAGTACCCAAATGTCAATCTAAAGTGCTTGCTACCTGTGGAAAAAGGCAGGTAGGAACACTGACCTCCGCAGAAAGAGGAAAACTAATGACAACAATTCTTTGCTTCAGCGCAGTTGGCACCTATATGCCGCCAATGTTCATATTTCCAAGGAAGCGAATGAAACCAGAGTTACTTGATGGGACACCTGCTGGGTCTTGGGGAGAATGTCACGAATCTGGGTGGATCCAGGGTCCCTTGTTCGTCCTCTGGTTAAAAAGATTCATTGAGTGGTCGCATTCCACAAAAGATAATCCAGCACTTTTATTGCTAGACGGTCATGCAACACATGTTAAATCTCTGGAGGTCATTGATATGGCTCGCGACAATGGCGTTATTTTATTGTGCTTTCCACCTCACTGCACACACCGACTGCAACCGCTGGATGTTGGGTTCATGAAACCTATAAGCACATATTATTCCAGGGAAATAAAGAATTGGTTGCGGTGCCATCCCGGGCGTGTGGTGACACAATTTCAGACAGCTGGACTATTCGGAAAAGCTTTTGTATCTGCCGCAACAATGACGACTGCTATTAATGCATTCAGAGCTACAGGTATATGGCCTGTAAACAAGGATGTTTTTACTGATGCAGATTTTGAACCCGCGGGCACTACAGACAATCCTAAGCCTGCTGAGATGCCTTTAGTTAACGAAGCCATTCCACAGAGAAACAACAGTCCAATGAGACAAAAAACTACAGAAGGCGGAGCCAAGACGCCACCCAGACAACCATTTCAAGAAATTTCGACCGGTTACAAGACACCATGAATCGTCAAAATGGTGCAATTTAAAATTTGATATTTTAAACTATTAATTTATAAAATTCAGCAACTGGCCACTCCTCGGGTGTTGCAAGTTTTCATACAAGACGGTGATCTCTTACCATCGAGTGGTCCGCCTGTCCGTTTGCCGATAATTGCGCGCCAGGTTTTTAACTCAAGCCACCAAAACATAAACCATTATAGCCTATGAATACTCATTCAAATTTTTTTGCTGTGAATATTAATTTACCGTGACAATATTTTACCAGGGACTTTGAACACGGTCGTGTATCGAGCGGCGTGGAAGTGGCGGCCGAGGTGGTAGAGCGATCGTCGTCTCCCAGCGACCATTCCGTTACCAGCTCTTGCAGGCGGCGCGATGTGGTATGTGATGATCATTTTGTTTAAATTATGTTCATAAATAAACCAAAAATGACATGTCTTTAACAGAGCCCAACACATTCTCAAGCGGAGGGAAACCCGGGTTTTACTTACATGTATCTGCCACATTTTGACACAATAGAAATTAAACATTGTTTTAGTTTGAAATAAAGACATGAGCATTGTTTTATTTTACTATCCCGCCTGATGGAATGCGCTAATGCGTTCTGAGGTGGACCCATACCTAAAAAAAGTATTTCATCTAACAATAAGTGTAAAAGTCGCTGCATTGCCACGTTCGGTTTTTTTTTCAAGATATCAACTGTGACCTGGCGGTTGAATAACATCCACTTGGTGCAGCAAAGCGTCAACGGTAAATCGGCTTTAAGACTGGCTGCCGACGATATGATCACCGACGAGTGCTCCTCCATACCCTGGGACGAGTTCCAGGTAAGCACACTCTGATATATACTCGGTCACATGATATTAAAATAAAGTTTTGTTCGTAACAGCATTGTCACATACACGGCAGATTAATTGCCTTATACATAAGGAAAGGTGCTGACTTAATATACATTTAAAGAATTTTGTTTTATAAATATCAATTAATTACGTTCTTTACTCTTATAATTGACAATTTAATTTATCAAAATATGATTCCACTTAATTTTTCATATAAATGTTATTTAAATAGCCTGAAAAACGTAGTATTCATTATAGATCGACCAAAATATGTATGTAAATTACAACATTCCAGGGTTATTTCAGTGAGAAATTGATTTGCACACAAAGCACTACTTGATTTTGATGTCCATTTGTAATCTTACATACAGACAGATTCCGCAAACATTTTATATATTAATTATTTTACTTTAATTTCTCTTATCTCACCGTTGCCACGATTGCCATCTTACTCCACCCATGAACACTTTATTTACAGTTTATTGTAAAACTTAATTGTTTTAGCATGTTTTACATTTACCGGTCCGCATATTTCTTATCTACGAGTATAGTATTCGATCATAGGTAAAGCCTCTACCATTGATCGAAGTAAAATATAAATTACTGTATGCTCATTAGCATCCCTATCCAATGTATGCAAAAAAATTAAAATGTTGCGTACAATTCCTACAAATTCCATGGTTGATATTTTGCTATTCAGTCATAATCTCCCCTTAGATTATAAGAACGTACATGTGTACGTTACTAACGTACGTGCATGTGCACGTTACCAATAAAATTAACGTTAAAAAGTCAATATTCAAACTTTTCTGTTTTCGGAGGTTCTTTTTTTCTTTCCTTTTTTTGTTACAAGTGCTCTCTGTCACATTGATCGTTTGGTAGAGGCTCCCAGTCTGCATGATTGTACCCACCCCCGTCATAACCATGCCCCATCGTATTTTGTTACCCATAATACTTGAGCTGTATCAAATTTAAATCGAAGGTATCGAATCGAAGTGGAATGCATCCGATTTTTTTTTCTAACTATGTTGTCTATGTGTGTTTTTTTTTCTCTCTCTATGGCATCTCCCGCCCGCTCGGCTATCGTCACCGAAAGATCCGACTCAAGGTACATGTTCGAACAACGGGTAGCGTTTATGACACCAAGTAGTGGTTTATCGTTTTTGGGTTTCGATGCGAGTTAGTTTGTAGAGGTATAGTGTCGTAGCCAAGGGGGTTTGTCTGTGTTACGAGTGTGTGAGATGGAGGATGTTGCCGTCTCTATTTTCGTATGGATTTCATTGGTATTACAATGATTCGACACTCTCTAAGGTATTTTTTAAAACCAATGCGAATGGTGATTTATGAAAAGAATTTAATTAATTTTGCTGGTCGTCGTTGCAAAATGTGAAATTGTATATTTTTCATTGAACAGAATGCTTGAAAACTTGAAGTGGTTTTGTTGAAATGAGACGGAAACATTCTCGTTACTGCTTCAACTTTTAATATTTAGCTCTATTTATATGTAAACAGCACATTCCACAGCTTGAACACAGCACCTTTAGTGAAATGATATTTAGTATTTATACATAATATTTTCCTCGAGATATATACAAAATAGCATATTTTTTATTCAATTTTTCCCCGAGGTCAAAAAACGAAAATTTAAACTGATTTCAATAGTTTGCATGTGTTTCATATGCCCTTTATTTATGGGTATTATTTATAATGATAAAGATTTGATGATAATATTCTGAAATATATAGATGTATGCTATTATAAAGACGCATGTATTAGAATACCGCATGGTTTGATGCATGCACATTCAATTCATGGACCATTTCATCTCATTACAGCTGTGTAGACCTTATGTACAGTCAGATATATTTTATATAGCAGACCACTATAAATTGAACAACGAATATTTATAGATAAATGCTCTTCGTAAATTAAGTCTTAATTTGTTCTTTATAGGTTTTATAATTGCACTTACATATGTAATTCATCTTTGCACTTTAGCATGATATTATGTAATATTCTCAGCCGCTAGGTGGCGTTGCAAGTAATAATACGTTTTTACAAGACATATTTTCTCATACTCACGTTTAAGTTTACTTATTTTTGTACACTCTTATATAGCCTGCGTGCTTTATAAAACTTTTAACGATTGTAGCTTTTCTATTTTTTGCTAATCAGTTAATGCTACCCACTTTTTGCTACTGAACTACAAATAAGCGACTAGCGATTCTATAAAGGTTTTTTAAATAAATTTAATGCTTTTTTAACTTTTTTTTATTTATCCTATACAAATCAAACTTTTTAGGTAATTCTTCGGCATATAATTTGAGCGTCTGCGATTTGAAAATTAACGATTTAAAGATAATAGCACTTCACAGGGATTTGTCGTGCTAAATCCTAGGCTGTGCCTCATTCAATAGCAAATAAGACGCAAATATACTAAATAAAACTAGAGATTATAATCTTCGAACTAGATAACCGATCCTCCTACTTAGCGTTGTCACGATATTGTTGACGCTGTTTTCGTTGACGTCACAGCACTACCAACAACGTCATTTGCCGCTCAAATTAAATGTCCTTAATTACAACAGTTTACAAGTAACGTATAAATATTATCTGAACATCGCCGACATTCGGAAGAGGTATGGAGCATATATAATTCATTATTACTGATATTCTCATTGTATATCTTAATTCTAATGTACATATATAGCGACTGCTTAAATACATTTTCTATAGAAGCTACACAGCAATAAAAAATATTTGCTTACGCGCTACGGATAATATCTATGGTTTTCACCTTCCAATTTCTTATATTCTGGCAACAGACGCATGAAACGAGGAAGCTGCTTTCAAAACTATTGATCTGCCCTTGTAATGAGGACGTCTTTGCCGGACTGTAAGGAATGACGGATTATACACTATATGACCTCTCACACTCGTACACGCGCACACGTTCGAAAACGATACACACGTGAATGTGTGTGTGATGTTGCATCAACAGAACAAGTTCGCGATGCGGGCGCGCGCCTACACCGAGCCCGCCGCCGACGACTGCGACGAGTTGAAGCCGCGCGACACGCCGCGGGTCGCCGTGCGGCTCGTGCGCACCGAGCTACCGGCCGTGCTCAACGAGAACGTCAGTATACACTTATAACAATAATCATGTTTTATGTTTAGAGTAGTTCTTGCGGCTCATAATAATAATAATATGTCTTTATTTACAAGTACAATATTTAAAGTAGTTGTTACTACTCACGGTGTTGTCCAAGCTGAGCTCAGCGTAAGTAGGTATCAATACTTACGCTGAACGCAGCGTCGTACAATTCCTGGTTTAATTAGGTTCCAATATGACATGTTCGAGCAAAAAATCAAAGTCTGTATGGAATACAATGATGTTAGTCCGTAGTATTAATTAGGCATGTAATTTGTTTTGTTGACTATACTGTGTTCCTTTTGTATTTTTAAGAGTATATTTAGACTAAAATTTATTGGCCGTGTATGTTTTTAAGATTAAATTTTTGTTTTGACAGTATGTCTTTTGTCTTCTTTGAATAAGGTTAATCGTAATTTCTTTAACCGCATGTGAAGTGGTACGAATGAATTCGTTAATTGAGAAGCCGTTTCAATACACACATTATGTAGGTTAGGATTAGGCCATAAAGGACTATATGAAATACTTTATATATAAAGACATGTATGTAAGGAAATAAATAAATGAAGAAATGAATATATCTAAGTTCGGGCCTCGTTAACACTTCCATCAGGGTGATCAAGTCGGGTTGGCGCCCTACGAGGAGCTGCTGGAAGCGCGACTGAGGGATCTCAACATCGCTCTCAACATGAGCACCGCGCTCGCTCTGTCCGAGTTCATCGAAGACGAGGTGGTAGTACCACCGATGCCACTCGAGGTTATTTTCCTTTAACGTTTCTGATATCGTTCAGTGCGATTTATGGCAACGCCGTTGTTCTTATAATATTGATCTTTATAAATTTCTATGGTGGTTCCTAGTCACGTTCCAACGAACGAGACCAACCAACCAGGATCGGTTGGTGGCAACCCTGTCTGTGGGATAACTTTGAACCCCATAAAGGTCTGTGAAAATAATTGGCAATTACGTGGCTCCTGAAAACTAAAACCAAACGTCTTATATTCTATATCTGCAAGAAAACAATATAAGGCTCAAGCACACCGAACTAGACTATAGAATGACTCATCGACCTTCAAATTACACTGTCCGATTATTACAATATAATTTCACAATTTTTAGGTGCTAATAGAGAACGTGAAACTCCACTTGGTAGAAGACCGACCGACTCGCTCGATATCGTCACCGCCTCCACAACCGCTCGACGTGGACCTGACCACGTTGCGGCTGACGCGGGACACGGCCGGCGTGGTCTGCCTGGGGCCACCGGTCTCCACTCCGTCCACAGTCGCATCGCCAGCGACACCCCAGCCGCAGCCGGAGCTGGAGGAGGCCCTGGAGAAGATTGATAAATTGAATAAGGAGAATGAGGAGTTGAGAAAGCGATTGATGACAGCCGCGAGGATCGCTGAAGATAATAGAGATTTGAGAGCGTGAGTTTGTTGAAGCAAGAGACTTAGACTTCTTCGTCTCAATATTTATAACGCGCGTTATATGTAGTTGCTTGATAAATATTCTTTGTGGCATAAACAATGTTAAGAGAGATGTGGAAGTAGATAAATGAGACGATGTTAGCGACCATGCCCTTTATTACACGAATCAGAAGTATTGCTATGGGACTATTAAACTGCTAGCTTCGAGCACACGCGACGCGGTCGATTGTCAAAAGCGCACTTTTAACGGTAGTCAAAATACTAACAAATTGTACTATGTTGATGCTAACCCATACAATGCCTGGTCTCTGTATTCGGTACACGTGGTATTTTATATGTAGAATGATTTATTTATATATTAATTGAAACGGTAATACCGTTAATTTTAATTATTAGCGTTACTTAGAAATAACACCAAATATAATATGAATACATCAAATTTAACGGATGCGTCGCAGATTCGCAATAACCCAACATTAAAAAAAATCTCTTTTCTTTCATTTGCAAGCAGAAAAATAGATCACAATTGTGTATATATTTTTCCCAATGTATGAAGATATTTATTGTATGACTGCAGGAAAGTGGAAGAGGCCTCGGTGCTGCGGCAGTGCGTGCACGCAGCGCAGCAGGAGGCGGCCAGCCTGCTGGCCGACAAGCAGGAGCTGCTGGAAGCCGTGCGGATCCTGCAGGTGACCGACTGCGTTTACTATTGCCAACGTGGTATTTACTAAAGCAAATGGTACAAATATGTATATGTCTATTACTTTTTTATGCTGACACTCGATTCGTATGCGATAGCAGCATGATAGAATATAAGGGTTGACGATTTTTGGATCATAAGGGTCTGAACATCAAATAACATAATTTGTTCCATTTGTTAAATTGCACTTTATATGTGCTCCAGGAGCAAATATCAGGCGGTTGTCGCGGGAAGAGATAGCGTTCAAGAAGCGGGCCGCCCAACAGCTGCCTGGACTGCACGGCGTGCTGCGGCGACCAGCACGCTTAGAGCGACGTCCACTGATTCCCGCTACGGAACAGTGCTTACCGATGTGCCAGTGTATGTAGGCCCCCTATCGGTTTATCACATTTACAGTGCAAGGATCATTTTGTACTGGTGATTTTTACGCTCGAACAGATGGTGTACATATGATTGTTTGATAACTAACAGTGCGAAGTGGTGCAATATAAAATATTTGTGAAGCTTTTCATACGGAACCTAAAACGGCGGATTTATTAGCCATTATATATAGATCTCCAAATTGTTTCGTTTCAACCCTCAGTAGGGATCGACTTAAAATGGTTTATTGTCATCATACATCTATAAAAAATCTAGAACAAATCGTCTTATATTGTGCCAGATATTATAATAAGGAGTTGTGCAATGTGATTTTATGTATTAGCTGATATAAACGACTTGTTAAATGCTAATTACAAAGAACCACAGAGTTATGTCTCTAGAAGAAGGGAACACCAAAATATCTCGACGGCGGCGTTGTTGACGCTAAATATAATCGTACTTTATGTCAGGGGATTCTAACAAAATTGTTTCTTTAACTTTCAAACAAAGTTATTTTTAAACTGATTGATAAACGAATAAAATGTACAACGGATTCTTATTAAATCGAATCACGACCATTTTGCTGCGACCCCTCAAAACTAACAAGATATATCGTGCTGACGGCGCATTAGATAACGGTAACTCTATTAAACATAACGTATGTACGTAAAACGTGCCAAATCATGTTACGCGTATGACATATAGGATCATAAGGATATAAATCGAGACACCAGTTTACATTATACGTATAGCGTCAGATATTCCATGCATTTCGGAAATATTTTCTATACTTAATGTACAAAATAAGCTTAGTCATAAAGTTGACGATACATAAGTTTATTATAAAGGTATATATGCACATACCAGCCGGGTACAAAATGCCGTCATAACATCGCATGGCAGAAACGCAAGTGACAGTTCATGGCAATACGATGCGTTATAAAGATGCGTTTTTAATGTATGTACCAAAAGAGGCTATATTTCTTAAGGTTGATGCCAAATAAAACTTTGTGAGATTACCTACTAAATTACTCATTCACTTGACACCAAAACGATAACCTTCTCAAATGTAAGCTTCAAGGAATTTTCTTAAATTAATAGGTATTTTGAGTTAAGTCATAAATATCCCAACATAAATATGACTTCCAATAACCATTTATTTATATGCATACGAAAGTTATAAATTCAACAATGAATCTTTGCAAGTATCTATATTCATTTTAAATACTCTTGGATACACTTATAATATTAAGTCCGCTAAAAATTGGAGTATAGTCCATGGTCCTAACTTTTGTCAGACGAAAATTACAATATTTTGTGTTAGACATTATATGAATGTACTCATATATCTCGATATGTACGAAAATGCTTATACAAGCCGCAAAAAGAGTTTGTGAGGTCCATAGCTATTGGAAATCCTTAGTCTCTGCCTACTGTTATCGGAAATAGGCGTGACAATACATATGTAGTATATGTGTAATGTACTTACGTCGCATTTATTCAATAGCTTTATATACATACGTGCGTTACAAGGACATCGTACTTAGAGTATGTAGTATATAGTAAATTAAACATAAGTATAACATCAGAACGTCCTTTTATATTGAGACTAATACCCATGAGTGACATTAATGCTTTGCGTAGTTCCTGGATTTGATCACAGATGGCATTGTATGAAATCCTGAATCACGCTATCGATGTTTTTTAATATTAATAAGAAGATATTATATTGTTTTATATGCTAAAGTGTTTATCTGTTTTTACTGCCTTTCATCTAACGTTGGGTACATTCAAAATCATTTAAGTTCTTGATTTATGAGAATTCAGAAATCCCAGTTTTTATATCTCCAGTGGATTAATGAATTTTTCCAATACAATCTTAAGCTTCAAACTAAAATGTACTTGACGTAGTAAACATCAAATTGTCTCCTCTCCAATTACATCAGATTGGAAATCCAACCACATATTCTTTACATCACAATGTGTTATAATTAAATATAATTTACTACTCTTTATCGTAAGGGTAAGAAGGCTTGGTTTATGCGTTATCCAACGATTTTGTTTTACAAGATTTCGTTATGTATGTTTGTTGATAATAATAAGCCCTTATTCGCTGATTGTATTTTTCCAGTTTTAACTTATATTTTCCATAAAGATAATAAGTTCCTTATTCCTATTGAATAATTAATTTAATATTTTTAGTCGTGTTCACCAGCAGAAAATTTGTTGGTCAGGTTGCACTCATCTCTATTTCGAGCTATCCTTCTCCATCATTTTGGAAACTCATCCTCTCATCTTTTGATTTGATATCCTGCTTACTACTAGTACTTGATTTTAGATTGTAACAGATACAGACATGACATGTTATATTGAATTCCCATTTTTAACACCATTTTGTAAATATTTTATAAATCTTGCTGTTTAGTTGAAACGACTATTTTAATGTTAATTCAATAGATTATATTAAAAAGCAATACACTTACAAATGAATATTTAATATATTTTTTTTACTTCTAGAACCTTGAGTTCGCACGTGACGTATGTCAAATATTTATGACAACTGTTCAGTGATTTTTTTTAAACAGTTTAGGTAACACATTATTATATTGTGTACATTATTATATTAGTCCATAAAATATTTATTGGTTATTTAACTGTAGTGCGTTTTTGAAATCAGCGCTCATAAATGTTTTGAACGTATAACATGTATTTATTTATTTATACACTTTATTACGAAATCTTTTAAAATAAAATGGTAAAGAATGGCGACCAAAGGTAAATCCAATATATGCCAGTGAATCACCGGTGGATGGTCAAATTTTGTGGGTAGAAAGAAATGAGAAAAAATAATAATAATAAACAAATGCTATATGTATTTACTACGCGTTCTCTACATATTGTATCCATTGAAATAACATATTAAGCTTGTTGATATAAGAATTTGGCTGTATATGTCTATTTTTACATATTCAATATTTTAATTTAGATGTATATAATCGTATGCTTATCGAAAATATCCATTTATTACAAATTACTTACATATATTCTTTGTCAAGATGTATGTATATTCAAGCTTATGTCCGACTGAAAAACGGTTATGAACAAAATGCTCAGCTATACAAAATTATTTAGAAATAGTCAAACGTACCCGGATGTCTCACGAAAGTAAATTCCGATCTTTTTAACGACCAAACCTTGAAAGAGCAATTGACATCAGGATTTTTGGTCTAATTTGACCGGAATCGAAACCGACATTTCGTTCGGACACAAGTTTGTGTTATAACATAAAACCCACAAATGGCTTCTTGTAATATAAGGGTATTGTTAAAATTCGTGCCTATATCGTACGTAAACATAAATATATTAATATTTAAGCATATATTATATATGTAGGTATACATATATTAATTACGCTTTACGCACTGGTTTTAATGTTAGTTCAAAGTGATATTAAAATGTTAATAATGTAAAATGTATGTACAAACATCTCCCGTGAAAATATATTGCGTTATGTTAATCATAGCTTTTAGAATATAGCCCTCTAATAATATATTCAATGGTTAAAAGGCTAATTATATGAAATTGTCTTCGACTGGGTTAAATCTGATAGGCAAAGAAGTATGCGGTTTCTCATGAACGCCTTTGTTAAGTTTCAAAACACCAGTGTTAGATAGCGATAATTGGAACCGAAGAGATACCTTTGCCCAGCTGTGGGACTAGGAAGACTATTAAAAAAAATCTAATTTTGTGTACAATTATGGTTACGCGATAAAATTAAGTTTTGGGTGCTTCTTATGAAAATCATATTAAATCACTGTAATATTGTATGATATCATGTATTATATTATATACCATTCGATGGAAAAAATTTAATGGATTTGAGATTATTAGCTGGCGTCATCTCGAAGCTAGCAAACTATAGTCACTTTTATACTTCCTAATATTATATTATCATACTGTCTTTGTACATCGTTATATTTGGCTAACGATTGGTCGAACCACATACAAATATATTAACATTATGAAAGTGTGGTGGTTGAAGTAACTGGGGGACACTCGGGAGTGTACTATAGGTACTCCTCTGCCTGTCCTGTCGGGGACCAGAGGCTGACTGTTCCGTTGTGATCGGAATGAAATCTTTTTTACCATACTGTTATGTTTTGTGAAATCGTCAAATATAGAACTTGTTTAAATTGTGTTCTATAAGTGTTTTTCATCGTTAACATATTATGATTCATATAAAATATTTTTTACCGTAAGAGTACTATTTAGAACATGTCAAAAATTGAAATAGCTTAAGGTCAGTTCTCTATAAGTTACTTCACAATTCGACCAATCGAATATATTAATAAATTGTGTGTACTAACATATCTATTGCCTATATTGTTACGATTTATTAAACTTGTAGCATACGTATACAACCTGTATATTCGCTTAGTAATGTCCAAGCTTTTGATTTTTCCTTCTTCGCCTCTCTGTAACTCGTAAGCTAGCGTGGAGCCTCGCCGCTTACTCCCTAACTACCCTTCGTGAATTTGTCTTAAAGTTTTAATATCTATAATCGTTGTAAATGTAGTAGAATCTTTTTTTTTGATGGTTTAAAAATATTAGATCGACGATGAGACCTTTTTTATGTTAGAACTTAATAGAATTTTTATAATAAACAGACCGCTAGAAATTTTCGATAATATTTTATAATTGTTGTGTAATTCCATCATTGATATCTATATTGTATCACGTGTTTAAACAGTATTTTTCTATGAGATTGTGAATTACAGTTCGCCTACGCAGATTATGTTGTTTGTAACTGCAAGTGGACCGGTTTGATATAGCCACAAACAATATTAACAGCGGACACTTACTCAATGTATATTTAATATCCGTTTCCGTTAAATATAGTCAAAACTGTTATTTTGACAGTGACAATTAAAAACTAAAAAACGCGGGTGATAAAAATTAAACTTCGAATGTTCCACTAGAGCCATTCAAAAATTGTTTGTCTCTAATGAGCCACATATTTGTGCGAGATGCGGGCGGAAATCCGGTTTATAATCTTGTTTGATAGTCTCATGTCCTTGTTAGACTAAAACGGAAATCTGTGATTTTCGCGAGACATTACGTTTGCTTGATCAGCTTGTTTGAAACTTACAGCGTTGAAATAACAAATAGTTTACAAAAATTCTCCAAGAATTCAGTTCACTTTATGTAAAATGTATTTCTTTTTTTGCAAAAAGTGTTGTTTTGTGGCCCATCCATCAATTGTTTGCTTTTACACCTACATCAAATTGTAACATTTAACAATAAATTATTTACGTACAAAATTCAAAATCAAAATTTTTAAATACAGTCATGTAGCCTTTCCATAATTGACAGAAATAAAGTAATAATCCTTTATTTATTAACGAACTATAAGCAACACTACACAGTGATCATAAAAACACAAATGAAAAAACTTTAAAACGTTATACAATATGTGTAAAGATGGTTGTTATGATCTGTTCCGTTACAGAGGAATTGTTAAAATTAAATTTAATATTCTATAGTTTTGGTTTTTTATTTACTCCTTTTATAAGAGGAAATGAAATAAGTTAAAAGCTGAAGTCTGAAATATTTAACGAAAGTATTGTATGATATTATACATAATTGAGCTCCCTTTACGACTCTATTTTCAAAACACGAGTTGTTATTAGCATACGTCTTTTATATTGTGTTTAACATTGTTAAACTCTACACGAAACTCGTTGGATGTCACTTGTTCATCTCTTCGTATGGGTAATAAGATATCTTTGGTAGCAACATCAATACATAGAGTTGCAAGCTCAATATAATTACCCAATTATATCATTAGAATGAAAATAAAATTACTTATTAAAAATTCATTTATTGTAAACCGCTTTATTGTGATAATGAAATTTGTATCATTGTTCCTATTATTAATTTGATATTATTTTTAGGGGTGTTCACATATGAATTAAAATATTTACAAAGTTTGCTTCTATTTTATAAATCCTGTCTAGTGGACTGAACAAAAGAAAAAGTATATACTTAGTAGTAAAAGTATTAATACTTATTAAAACCCTTACACGGAACTAATTGTAGAATGTGAAGATAATTTAAAAAGTAATTTGAAATATGAGGGTGGCAACTAGAACACGTGAGACCAGCTGTAACGTGATCAGTGCATACTGGTAACACTTTCAGTTATGGCCGTCAGTCAGTTGTAGTGGATGTGAGTGACCGTTGCTGAAATTGATTGTGAAATTTTTCAAGTTTCTTACTCGATTCTGTGGTTTCGTGTGAATTAAATTAAAATTATTTAACAATTAGTGTATGGTTGTGATTTGGGTGACGACTAAATTTGTAGTGTTGTTCTTAAAAGAATGTTTGTTATGTCCTTTTAGTAATAGGATCAGATAAGTGATCATTTATATTGGATTACGGTTCGCTGTATAATAATATCATAGTGTACAGGTGAGTTGGAGTTGAACGAGTTGTTTTTGATTAGCTTGTATGATGAATTGCAAGGTGGAGTTGCCACGAACGCGAGGTTTGTGATGTGTCGCCGCGACCGGCCCAGCTTGAGATAACGGAGGATTAACAGCTTGCGTACATTCTGATAAGATCACAATCTTCACGAAAGAGAAATTCACGAATCTTTATTACCCGAATCTTCTATAGTCGGAATAAAGATCGAGTAAACATTGAAACCGACGATGCCAAAACTTAAGCGTAAATTTCTTAAATTTCATGCTCTATTTCCTTCTGAAAGCTAAATTTAAATTGAGATGTTTAAAAAGTGAGCGGCGCACAGCGTATTCGTTTCATGTATTGCACACTACTCGATTATTATGCGTCATAAAAATGCCAAAGAAGTTGGAAAAATTGTCGAAGTTGAGTAACCCGTGAGAGTTATGTGAAACTAGTCCGTCGCCCGCGGCTTCGTTGACGTCTTCGAGAGAAAAATATACCTACATCTTGCAATTTAGCCAAGCGTTGTCTTGGTGCGGCGATTGATACAATGTAGTACATCATGAACTATAAAACATGTATTGTACTCTGTGGTTTAGGTATTAGAGAGCCTTTTGGTTTTATACTTATTCTAAAAAATTACCGGCAACAGAGAAATACAAATAAAGCGCTAATGAGACATTTCTGAATGAACTGAATACTTTTACACAAATACTATATTATTGTTGATAATTTTATTAGCAGATTCAGAAAAACAATATAAAGGGAAAGTAACATATTGGACAGAAAAAATGTATTATGACAGAATATTGTATAAATAAACACATTCAGATAAATGTAATATAGAATAACTAGGTAAGCTATTAGTCATCTATTCAGCCAATCTAGTCAATCAATATTCTAATGAAATGTTCGATTACATGTACTTATAAAACAATGAGGTAAAGTGTTGTATGTAATGAGTGTGCATGAATAGTACTATAAAACTGGTTAAAATCACAAGAGGTATTAGAATGACTCAGTGTGGGTGGTAGCTATATAAATATTACTTGCAAACATACATAAGATGCATGTATGTATAAATGAAAATTAAATCTGGCCTGACTGCCAGGCTACCATCTAACTGCTGAACTGGAGATAGGTAGTTGATTTGATTTGAGTATGAGTATTATTTCTGTGTTTGAATATAAAATTATTTGTATAGATGGTATAATATGTACATTTATCAGCTCTCCAGGCTCTATTGTAGAGGCTTTATTAAAGTTTGGCATAAGGTGGTAGTGTATGAAGTGGTTTTAATATATTATTTTTATTATTTATTTACCCTTTGCTGTTTTACAGCATGGGTATGATTGCATATAATTGAAATAAACACAGAATATATTTACTATTCTCATCAAAGTCAATTTGATTTTCATTCACTTTCGTTTATAATTACTTGCCCAGCAAGGGCCATATTTACAGAGTGTGCTGTAAATTTTCAAAATCGAATTATCTCAATTCACATTGTTTTATAAAGCCTCCATGATTCGTCAAATTCACAACATTTTATAAAATATCCGTATAAAGTTTTAGTATTAGATTGTAATACTTAATGGCAATAGAAGAAAAATATGTTGGGTATCAGTTTTACAATTAATAGTGAAAAACCGTTATATCCTAATTATACCTATTCAATTATAATATCTATTGTTTTCCACACAATTAATAAATATTAAAGGAATTCTATTTAATAATTATAAACTGATAATAATTAACCTTAGGATTTTATGCCATGACATCACCCACATGTGGTGTTGTTCAAGGAGAACACATGAATTAATAGAATATTACCATAACTGTGTTGAGTTGTTTTTGTAACTATAGGTATTTTGTATACATGAATTTTCTTTGACATATTATTTCTTCCATGATTTTATAGAATTGAATCATTTTAAATGTGGAATATTGGTATGTTTCATTCTAGAAAGCTTAAACATTTAGTCATTATATAAAATAAAGTACATATATGGTGGTCTGTTTTACATCCCACTGTGAAATACGAGTCCCAAATCCCATAAATGTGGATGGGAAGATTTCCTATACTATACAATCCAATACTCTTTATTATGTATCAAAGTGAAATGTTGTGAAGTTGTAAAACATTTAAAATTTGACATGTTTTGGACAAGGAGTCTCTGATGCCAAAGATTCATACAAAAGAAAGTTTATAAATATGCAAATCAAGAAGAAGCAACTAAATGAATTATACAGATATTTGCTTGACCAGTTATCAAACCTGGGAGTGCCGGTGGCATTAATACAGTTATGTTCAATGGGATGTTGAGTATGAGACATCAAAGTATTTGCAACTTTGATAAATGTAACAAAAATTATACATTTTAGTGAGGATATTGAAAGTAAATAGAAAATTTTAACTAAAACTGGATAAATTTTAAAAATAAACAAAATTTGTAAATTCCGTGTTATTTAACTATAATTGTATATTGCAAATGAGTCAGTAAATAAAAGAGAAGTTGAAGTAGTGCTCAATAAGAGTGTCATAATATTTCTATATGTATCCTTCAAAAATAAATTTTGTCTCATTAACATTCATAAGTTAAAACTAGAGGGTAGACAGACTGATAGACTTAACAAGGATAGTAGATCTCCATTGGAATAAGTGATGTCTGGCTAGTTAGCGTCATATAGGTTGATTACCAACCAGACTATATCAAAATGTCTCTGCTGTAGCCATTGCTGGTCTGGCATAATGTAAAAATAATTTACAAAGTTTACATTGCACATGATATTAACTAGATAGTGTCACTTCACATCATTTGTGGTTTGAACCTTGAGAAAATATTACTCATAGGAATGATTGTGCACAGTTTTTCCCACTATTTAGTGAAGAGGATAGTATATCTGTATTAAATTAAATCCACACTCTGTTGTGTCTTCCCTCCTGTGTTTCATATTTCCTATTGATATTAGAACAAATCACATACTCATATATGAATCAATTCCTAAATTAGGCAATACCTCAGATGCTTATGTCACTGGCTGTAAAACTACATAAATCTATGTAAATATATATTTATAGAGACATTTTTATAGAGAACAGACACTTTGTGTTAATTCCATAAATACAGAAACCTTAATTGGATTTGAACCCACAACTCTCAGGTCATCAATCAGTGTCACAAAGCACTGGACCTATGGACCGGACAGATTAATGTTACAATACTATTCTGATTTCAACTGTGATTGTGAAATAGGTCATATTTAATTAGTAGATTTAAATATGTCTATTTTGAAATTTAAAGGAAAGAGTGTCAAAACACTGGTTTTAATGAAATGCATATTTGCAATGGAACACTTGAAGCTTATACACAAATATATCATACAAAACTTGAATGTGTGGGAGTTTCATTTCAAAGACAACTTTTACATTTTTTTGCAATAATTGCATATGTAAGTAATTTTATTTTTGTTCAAAAACCAGTTTTATGTGCAGGCAGTTGGTAAATAATGGATATAATTTGTTGTGTTCATACTTTCTTCATCTCATGTTCAAATTGTTTACACATTTTTATTAACTCAAACACTTTCTCAGTGGGTGCTGCATTTTATAATGAAACATTCATTTTCTTTTCTTAACAGCTAGCTATAAGTATTGTTAAAATTATCGTTGTTAAAAAAATACTGAACGGTTAACAGTCATGTTTGAAAGGAAATCATGCTAAACTGCATGTAAATGAGTATTTTGTAATGTGTAGAGCAAAGTGATTGCAATTATTATTAGGAACACATGCACACCTGTGTTAGTGCATACATAGTATATATACATCTAGTGATCATATTTATATCTTAATAATTCATATGTACTTATAAAAATAAATTTAGGCTCTGCTGAAAATTATACAATTCTTTTATATGATTTTTATCATTTGTAATTATTGTGGTAATAGGTACTTTTGTTACAGGAAAATATGTACTTATATTAAAAATGAAAGGCCATACGAAGAATGTCCAAAAATATTTTTAAGCAAACAATAACAGCATTCCATCTAAAATTATGCAAGCCTTAAACTTTTTGAATCATGTAACCAGTAAACATACACACATATATACTATACTATACACTATATTATATACACATTTCTCAGTACATACATACATATTCAGATTACCTTCAAGTCAGAAACAACAAAATATTCGTCTCAGTCCAACATTATTATTTTGTTTAAAGGAGTAATCATACCCTCATCTGACTTAACACTCACTGAATAATAAGACACAGTCAACTTTAATTTTATCTAGTATGATTATTACAATATATTTAAAAGGGTACTAAAATAAGGATAGCAATATTTAAAAAAAAACTTTACTTTCCTCCATAGATATTTGCTTAAGTGAATGAATGTTTGACAACCAGACATTCATAATTGGCTTGGTATGGCTAGTTCAAGGCATTTACCTATATAAGTCGACAATCAAATAATGTAGAGACCTAGAGATCTGTTCGAATCAAGGCGACATTAGCGCGTTTAGCGAAAACAACTTATTATGGTGTTCTATAATTATTATATTTTTGTTAATACTGTCTTCAACAAGGATAATGTTGTATACTTTATTGAGATGGTTAGTATATTTAAAATGTATTTTCTAACAATTTCTATAGAACAACGCTGACCTCTCTCGTTTTTATTTGGACAATTAGCGAACGAAATACTTAATCGTAGTAGTTTTAGCGTAATTATTCGAAAGTACATTTTAAAATGATCATTTTTATAAAAGTGCATTTAATTATTTTAAGCTATAAGAGAATTTAATTAAATATTGCAATGATATACTCAGCTACCTGTAATTAGTATATCTATGTTACATATCTTGTTCTCAGTTTGGTCAATCGAAATTTTAAATATGTATATATTTTTAAATCAACCTTCATTCTTCCGGCCATAATGAGCGCAGATTCCTATCTCACATGACTCACAAGACTGCATGGCCTACATAACCGCATCCTGCATTGTTACATTAGCGCACCAGTTTGAACACGGCTTTAGGGTATTACTGGTATTCGGGCATTGGTTCCGCCGCGTAACCGAGGCAAGGCCGCGCGCCCTGTTACCGTATCTGCATATCTTGCTATTGGATTTATTAATGCAGTTGCTTTTACAAGGATGCGGGATGTCTTGTGCAGTGCATTGTTAAGTAACGAACTTTGAGGTCATGTTTTGTCAAAAGCTATTCTTATTGGTGGTTTCCTGAAGAAGTTACACGAGTGTATTCAAACGCTACAAATGCATATTTAGCGCTAAAGCTAATCTTGAAGTAAAACCAATCTACACTTATTTAGTAATAATTTATTGCAGTTCTACTAAGCGAATCGCCTGAGGTTGAATGTACGAAATTTGTTTAAATAAAAAATATTCAAACTCGTCTAAAAGAAAGATACTATTGCTTGCATTTTTTAATACAACTCAATTTGCAATACTTACGAGTTAATCAATAATTGGCAATACATACAAGTTAATCAATAATCATTCAAACAATTATATTATTGTGATTGCCTAATTTGTGTTTATGAACGCTGATAGAGCTGCGCCGCCAGGAACAAGTGTTCAGCGTAGTTATTGTGAAAGAAGCTGTAATTGGATTAGAATGGTTCTTAACACTACATTAAACAGTCGAAACGTGTATTGGGCAATAGAAATCGTGGTCGCCTTGTAAGTTTGCTTTAATTTATTACAATCCATAAACATTTTAAACTGTTTTATACACGCGACTAGTGAGAGCTCATTGGCTTAGATTTCATTGTCTCGATCAGGTTGGTTCGGAGTTCGAAGACTGGCATGTATTTCTCCATTATAAAATATTTTATGCGCTTTTAAGATTAAACTGAAAAAAACAGTATGTTAGTAAAGGCGTCGCGTTGGAGCGTGCGTTTGCGTGCGATGTGCGTTTTTAAGATGAAATGGATATCAGAAAAGATTATTCATAGCGAGATAAGACTAAAACCAATATACTATTACCCAAATCAGACTCTTCCGCAATCAAAGCTACGTAGTCCTGGTAACTGGCATTGTACCGGAATCGGTAGAAAGTTAACCATGCCGCCAAATACGACCTATCGGAGCGTAGATATGTTTTATTAGCATAATTGTCACAGCCCTGCCGTATACCCGAACAGCCCGAAATCCTGTTCGAAGTCGAATTAACAATTTCCTCGCAAAACGTGCCTAGACGAATCGCAACCGGCGTCTGTTGCAGGATTACCAAATTACCCAGTTCCTCCACTTGCTACACTCCACACACCCCAATGTACTTCGCATTACTTTTTGCCACTCACATCCTGATATTCGAAATAATATTCCGTCGAATAAACTATTAGCTATTACCTTATAACGGTTCGATAATTATGTGCGATTATGTTAAATGCCCTTTTTTAGTTTAACCCGAGCACTGTTGTAAAACGTTTTGTCTAGTTTTTGAGAGGCCAGTGTAACGGATTGTGTTTTTGTTTTTTTTTAACGTTTGTTTCGTCTGGTCATTTTCTTGAACACTTGGCAGTCGTACGAGCGACGTCTAATGACTATGGAATTACGGTCGACTGCGGTTTCGTACATCGTTACTTTGCAACGTTAGCTAGCGTTTGCGTCCGGAAGCGCAAAGAAACCGGGTCCGTGCGCCTCTGCCTATCCGGTGGTTTTGTGCAACGGGCCTTGATGGTCCGCCGTTTAATTAGCGCGCCTGATCGTAACGCGTTGTTCCTTTGAAAGTAATATATGTGCGGCCGGCTTCCTTGGCCTCGGCGGATTGGGCAACCGCGTTGCTTCAACGTAATTACAATTATATCGTTAAATTATGTATATGCATTAGACTGTAGATATTCAGATATGTACCTATATCAATTAAATTTTGTATTCTATGCCGCTCATATGCAACTGGGTGATTCTTATATTAATAAAATTGGGACGGAAGATTCAATCTCTATAGTGTACCTATACCTTTTTATTAATGTACGTTTTTATTAATGTACCTTTTTATTAATGTAGCGTTTTGTCAACTATAATCAGTTATCTTTAACAATTTAATGGGTAATTCGCAGAAATTTTTAAGTTTTATTTATTTCGAAAAACTGCATTATTGTGCACACCAAATTTACTGCTACCATCATGAGTAATAGGTTTACCGTCAACCTTTAAAAAATCATCTAATCGGCATCACTCCACCCGACCCTGGGCTTCCTGAATCCAGCGACTATCTGCTATCTTCATCACTTCAATACACCACGGACAAAACATACCAACTAATTGCTCCTGTACAGATGAAATCATTTTTCGGTACATACACATTCGCCCCTGGGCCGACTTTGACTTCGAGCTGAGCAATTACACAGTCCATTTCTCTCCAGCGAACGAACACGCCGGACGGTGTATTATACAGAGGAAACGTCTCTGTCGGCTGAAGAAAGATTAATAAGTCGCCGTACATTGTTCCTCGTCCCTTTGTGGTGGAACAATCGCAGCGACCTCGTCCGCGATGAGTAATAAGACAATTTACTGTTTTTAAACTCGCGGAATTGCTCTAAATTGAGTTTGCCGATTCGACGATTTTGCTTTTCGCGCTCTTTCGGCTGTTACACTCACAATTAATGTTACGATCTAATTTTGAATGGTTTCGCGCGAGCATCGTTTGTACACTGGCAGTTTAGTGACTGGCTGTTTTTTTTCTATTATTTTGTAAGCTACTATTTGTATTGTATTGAATTTGTGTTCTATACGGCGGTTATATATAGTTTTATATTCTATAATTGTACTTTACGACATACCTACATATATTACTAATCTTAAACCCGAATATCGGAATAGTATGGGTAATATCAGCTAATTAAAAGTATAATATTTAATTTGTAACTGCATCAACGGAACTCTTAGTATCATTTATGTAATGAGCATCTGTATGGAGCACATTATATATTCACATGGTATATCGATCGTACAATAATTCTTAACATGTCACTCAAAGCATGCACGCCTAATACATCACTTTCGCTGGACATTTTAGACAGTCATTACAAGCATTGTACGTATGTATCGTTTGACCTATATTTATATGCAACGTACATATTTATCTTTATTGTTTATATCATATTAGCAAATTAAAGATAAATAAAAACCTCTTCACATGCTAGCGAAGCGCATGGCTTTCATCTCCGCCTTCTGGAATATTCTCCGTGTGTACAAAGTGAAAGTGTTCTCTGTTAATTAATTAACACTTTAATAAAATAATATAATTAATGTTTTTATAATGTTGCAAGCGCAACATTCAGCCAACGAGCGTTTTATCGAAATTGGTTGCTTAATAATCAGTGATAAAATAATATAAATGATAAAATTTGATTTGGCTGTTTCACATGTGTAGAAATTTTATCGGGTGCATAATCTATACACAGTAAAACTGATTAGTGTCTGAATATTGCAGATATTCTTGAATAACTGTAATACTGACATCTTGCCCAGCGTGGAGTTCTGAGAGTGAGACCTTACATTTTTTTGTTCTTCACACGTATTCCAAAAACCTCTTTCAATTCAAACATATATTATTTCCATTGCCAGTAAACGTCCCTGTCGTCTGTCTGGTCATCATTCGTTCTAGATGGAAATCGAACTCACGACCCCGGACTAAGCCGGTTTCCTAATCACCAGCAACAGGCCCCATATATTTATGTATGTTATATGGAACACAATTAAAATCTGCATTCATGGCTTCATCATCTACATTAACAATTTTCGACTTCATATAAAGATACTAAATTACAAACACAGCACATTTAGATCCTGTAATTCAAATGAATCCGATATTTCACTTTGCGATGACCACTTTCTCAAATACCGAGCTATGTACACCGGAATAGAAGGAGAGCCGCAAGGCCAGCGAGCGCTACGGTGCGCTAATGTAGCGTCGGCACTCTCGTTTCTGCCGCCGAGCGGCATAGCGCGCATTGCTGCGGGCCGGTTTGACTCGTTAGGAGCTAAGGCCGCTCACACGCCAGACTATTGGCCGCGGACTTTTGACCGCTAATATTGTACTAAATTATGTTTGCTGTCGATGACTTATCTTGCCAAACATCCCTTATAGGATAGATCTCTTTACAGATCTGAAAGAAATGGGACATGTAGAAAAAGGACGACAGGTCTGTAAAGATAGAGGTATTTGGCACTCGATGCTCACGCCTAACGGGAACGGAACCTTACCTGACGATAGATTAATAATAATAATAATAACAATTGAAGATAGCATTAACATAGTTATATTAACAGGGAAATTTTGGTATAGCTTAAAAGCGTAAACTAAACTAGTAGTCTAGTGCCTAAACCGCTTATCCCCACAGGAGACCCACGTTGTAGCTATCCGAGGGACATTACATTAAGCTTAGATATTTATGTAATAGCCGCGCGCGCTCTGTGGGTCGCTGTACGTTCGAACAAAGCTTTGTTGTCGATTTTGTAATTTGTGACCCAGGAATTTGGTAAGGGAATGCAATTGTGGCAACACAGGTCAAATAGGTATCGTTACTTAGGCTTTGATTTGTTTTCCGTTTTACGTTTTTCGGTCGAGTTCCGTCATACGCAATAGGACTTTGTGCGTGTATGTATACATGTAATATATTAGTAAGTTTAAGTAAAAGTGTTATCTATTTACATAGAATTTATATGTTAAAGGACTTTTCAAAAGTTAAGTGACATGTAAAGTTACATTTTACTAGCTAGATTTTAACACCTGCGAGTTATCACAATATGTGACCTATTGGAACTTAGATTTTCTGATTGTATTAAACCGAATCTCCTATTATTACAATGTTTATTTTACAGACAATCGAAACAGACGAACACGAAACTCCACTCATTAAACAGCCAACTCCAGAGTCACTCGACAATTCAACTAGTTCAGATTGTTTTGCTCTTAATTTGAAACTGAACTCAAACATCGATGTTTGCGTAACTTGCCTCCGCTCGCTGGTCGGTGTGCTCTACGGGCTTCGCGGCAATGAATTTTGTCCTATCGTCCCCGGCTCGGTTTATATTGATTTTATTATTCACGCACTGTACAGAAGAGTGCAGAATGACATAGTTCTTATAAGAGCGAGTAGAGTTTTTTATGTTAATTCGTTGTATATATCAGTACAAACTATATACACATCACTAGTGCGACTACCTCCTTTTGCTGTTTATAGATCTGCTATAGCGTAAAAAAATATAGGTATTACAAAATATACGATGAAGATTTTAGCGAGATTATCGATTACGCTACAAAAAGGTCAGGTGTAGCGCCCGTCTGCCGGGGCATCCAGCCATCGATCACTTTCTCAACTCGCTTGCAACACGTCTCACCGAACGTATAGAATGTTATCATAAATTGACCCGCGCGCTTCTTGCGATTTACTTGCACACGTGTATCTAATTAGTCAATTTCTCAATCCAGTAATTGTTATTATTATTATTATTGTTATTCTGCGTGTAGTGAGTTAGCCATTGTCCTAAGTAAGAACAAGAACAACACAAGTACTTGTCCTAAGTAAGAACCGAATGCACGACCCCCACCTCAGCAATCCGAGATACTGGTTCGTGAACCAACATCATTAGATACAAGTCCATTTGGTATCTTTTAAAAATATATGTGTAGCTTTTCATTATTACCCAAGTCTTCGCCGGTTGCAGACGAGATCCAGCCCAGCAATGGATCGTAAAAATATTGCAACCGCGCGTAGGTAGCATTGAATGATGTGTGATCACGACCACACAAGTATACCTAGTCTAAATTGAATTAAAATAAACAATTCACAAATCTATCAAAATATTTACGGTAACAAATTTTTGTATGTTATAAAAAACTAGATCTGAGAGCGAAGAGCTCACATCGACCTTCTCAAGGCGGTCTGTGTCGAGCACATGTTTGATTCATCAATCTGTAATAATAAATATAAAAAATAGCTATGGACACGTTTGTTCATAGTGAGCGCTTGATGAGAATAACGGTCATCGTTCTAAATATTGAGATTGTTCACTGATAATATTTTTGGTCCATCGATTTTATTCTGCTGAACTGCTTTATTATTATTATTATTCTCCAATTTCTCCCAGTTAATAGTTATGAGACTAGTAGCAGTAATATGAAAGAAGTCCAGTCAGGCATACCTGCTAATAAATATAATATTCCACAATGTAAGGCGATTCGATAAAAAATGCACTGCTTGCGGTCGTATCACAAAATGAAATTAGTACAAGGCTTAGGTTATCTCTTTGCATATGATTGTAATCGTATATATTACTTATAATTGACACAATAATACAGGACACGTAAAAATATGTACACAGCAATCTCGCTGAGCTCAGTCTTTGAACGATTGCAAAACAAATGATTGCACACACATACCCATTTGTTTCTATAAAAACCGCAATGTCGTCATATTGTTACGCGCGTTGCATGCGTAAGGGCTTACTCACTCAAGGATGCGCAAGGTCTTCTAAGCCATCAGCGGGCACCATATAACTATCTGCCATCGATATAACATGGACCTGTTACGTTATCACGAACCGGCTTCTGACGGCCGCGTACGCGAATTTAAGCTTTTTGTACATAGATATAGTGATATTATTTCCGGTTGCGTGGGCGGTGGTACGTGTGCGTGGGTCTCAGGTATTTTAATGGCCCAGCCGCCGGTCTCCAGCGAACATGTTATTTAGCCGCGCGTACGGACGATCCGCTCGCGAGGTGTGCGACTGCCGGAACAGGGTTGGGAAAAAAAATTAAAACAACACTCGCTCAAACCTACTCGGTTAAAGTCAATTTTCGTGTGCATCAGTGACGAGATTACATCTCGACGGAAAATAACGTCGTGTATTCAATTATAATGAAATTTGGCCGGTTAAATGTATAAATGGATTATTTAATATTCGAGAGGTTGTTTCGAGCCGACTCAAAAGATTGCTAATTGACTTTATAACGGCAAGCCGCTTTTCGAATAATGAAACAAATAATTTCACATGTTAATATGTTACAATAGGCTCATCTCCTATTCCACAGGATGTATGACTTAACATGTGAAACGTGGGAAAACTACACTCACAGCCTACCCTTCGGGGGAATACTTGATGTTATGTTATGTAAATTGCTTAGTTAATCAATTTGTTTATGGATGTTTAGCCGCAAGTGAATAGGAAACAAGTTTTCACATTCGTATGCGTATAACGTACGCTGTGCCTACATATTAATACGAACACCACTGTTCTTGTATCAAATGAACGTAAACAATGTAAATGTTCAATTGAAATTCCTTCGGTGTTGTCCGTATTACATTAATATATTTGTTTTCAATACAGCGGACGTGAATATGTTTTAAGTAGAAATGGATCCATAAGTAGGGATGTTTCACGTTTAGCACAAGCACAGATCAATAAGGACAAGGTCTATAAGGACAGAGATATTCGGCACTCGCTACTCTCTGCCTACCCCGTAAAATTCTGACGTGATGCTATCATAATAAAATAACAATGATTCTCGTGAAATGTGTATTTTCAAATCTGCGAATATACATATATGGTAAAATGTTATAAATATTTAGAAATAATCAAAGAAATAATCTAACATGTTCGTACGTTAGCCTTTTAACTTTTAGCGGTAACTGTTCACAGAAACTTTGTATGTCTCACTGAAAAGGTTTTCTTAGAGGCATTCAAACCTGACGGACTGAGTGAAATTTGCTCATAGTCAACTTGGGCATTAAGTTTTAGCTATCTGTATATTACAACAATACATTGTACATTAGTTGTACCTACCTAGAATTAATAAATTTACATATTAAAATCCTATTTTAAAATCAACCCTTTTATTATTTCTTTTTTTATCATAATGATACTATAGCATTCGGCCGCGATCTCGTCTGATGGTAAGCGTAGATGCGCCCTAAGTTGGAGCACACGGGCCTAGGAGGTGTCTATTCATCATAGTTTTGACGAATCCTAGACGTACACGGGAACACGGAGGTTGTTGTTAATAGGTCTCCATTCAGAATATAAAGGGTTAAAGACAGAGGCTATGTAATAAATATTGTTTAACAATGCTTACGTAGATCTTCCACAGTTATCGAGAATCGTTAACTGTGTGACGTCACACTATGTCAGTTCTATGGCACACATAGTTCCATAGATAATTTAACATGCTATTAATAAAAAACCAAACTCTTTTGCTCGATAAAATGTAACGACCGTATGATAATAAGTAGAGATTAGTAAATTCTAGAGTTTCCTATGCGAAACTTCTCGATTTAAACAGATTATTACATCAATAATGAATATGTAACATATTGTAATTTTTTTATCTGTTAACTTTCCAACGTACGACGCACAGACAGACAATGGCGCGTGTCTGTACTTTTAATAGCCTTAATGTTTTTGTTGCTTATTACCAGTAGTCGGGTTTCTCGCGGCCGGCTGCGTGCGCGCATACATCGGCTTTATTCTCATATACGTACATTCGTTACTTTTAATCTATTTAGTATAGTGTTTTAAAAGTAATATCAATAATAAATGTTTATTTTAGTCGTTAAATAGTTTTTTTTTTTTAATTTAATAGTGCTTGTGGTGCGTTGTTGTGGAAAGTGTTTTCGTTGCATTCGTTTTTCAAGCTGATTGTTTTTACGAATATTGGTCCTTTTTGTCAGTGTTTTATTTCGCCGTGCTTGATTCTTATAAGGTTGGTACTTTGGTGAATTGTAAATTAAAATTTATTATTATTGTTTTATTGTGGAATATTTTTTACTTATTGATCAAATACAACGTCCTAACGTTACTGATTTTTTTAAAATTTAATATCACTGTATTTAACTAAATGACATGTTACATTTCTTATGTGTGTAATATTCAAATAATGAAATATTTCAATGTTAAGTAGCTAAGTATGAAACGTATTAACTTTTGAATATAACTGAAAATGTATTTATTTGATCGCCTGTAAAACACTTAACCAAAAGGATAGTAGGACGTACTTGTTGCGTAGCGGTATTAACTCTTAGTCGATCCTGGCTAATGGACGGAATGTGCGATAGGTACCTACACATTTCAGAGGCAATCAAAATCCAACTCCTCTGGTGTTGCACATGTCAATACGAAACGGTGACCACTTATCCGTTTTAGCCATTGGCTGTTTCCCAGGTTCAATTTATAGAATTTAAAAAAATATACATGCGCGCACTTGTGATAAATACACATTTTATAATTATACAGACATACATATATCAGTGTATAACGCTGATACAATACATACATAGGGACTACTCAAGCAACAGCTGCGCAGTGTGGAATGCCAGTTAGCCTATAAAATAACTACATCAATTGTAATGTACAGCCAGCAACAATGGACATCGTGCTCTCGAGTAGCAATCATCGAATTCTTATATACTCGACCGTACAATGATTATCTGTTGGGTTTTTTATCATATCATCATCATTATCAATCCTTTTATAGTTTAAATATTGAACACCGATCGCCTCAGAATGCGGAGGGTCAAGGCCATAGTCTACCACGTAGGTCCAGGCCTGGGAGCCGCCTCATAACTATATGTCAATTTATTGTATAGATCCCCGTATCCATGAGGGTGATTAAATGGCATTACACTTCTGACTGTAGTTGTCCCGCACGGATCGCAGACAGATACCGCTGAGAACTTAGCTGGAATGTCTCATGTTCCAAATATTTTTTTAACACGTTCTTCACAATATCGCTGAAAATTAGTCTTTGATATTTTTATGTTCATCTTTCTTACAGCGTATATTTCATATAATAGACATGTAAACTGAATGTTCCGAATATTCTACGTCCCACTTCAGTGCGAATTGTTAGTGAAATTGCTAAGTGGACAATTCTGTCTGGCGGAAGTATTTAGACCGGGCTCAGGGTTCGACTAGGCTCCAGACTAACAGCCGTGGTTAAAAGTGCACATCGAACTCATCTTGTGACATCGCGTTAGTGTCATGACCATTATATACAGACACATTATTCATTAAATTCGTCATACATTTGGGCCCATTGAAGAATCTTTTGATCCGCCTTTTAGAATATATTCGATTTCATGGAAGCACGTAGGGCTAAGCTTTCATCTTGCAGTTCTGCTAATCACACTTATCCCATTAATCTGTTTCTTTACTCTAGTGAAGTCTACTGTCATTCATTCCTTCTACATGACCAAACCGTCAAAGTATTCATTTCTTAATCCGAATCGCTGTATCTTTCTTATACGACGTCGCTCTTGATCACATAATTCCTAATTATATCATCTTTACTGACATCACGCCTGCTGCACTGTACGTGTATTATAACCACGTATGTAAATTTAAACTTACAAAAATATTTATATTCAATACTTTGATAAAATCAAAGTACCTACATCTTATAATTAAACAATGCTGTTTTGTGTCAATTCAACGGGTGACAAAACAAATTATTTTGTTATGTTATTATGAACATAAATATATAGTCTGCCAATCCGTAGATGGCCAGTGTATGAGGAGAGACATGTGTCCAGCAGTGGATAAAAGGGTCGCTGATGATGATAATATATACGTAGACAGAGCTATGTGTGTATATATAAATATAATCCTATTTTAGAACAAGTTTGAATCACATTTACTCCAATTGAGTGCATCAGTTTGTATGAAGAACGAGAAACATATCTTCATTTTTCACATGTCACATTTCTAAACATATCTACGTAGTTACCAACTACGCTGGCGGGTTTAATTCGCACTGAAGTTCTAATAGCGTCTCTCTAATGCCAGTTGCGTAACTTGTAAAACAGCTAAGCCACATGTTTCTACGCAATTAGAACTAAAATATAACTTTCAAAGTACAATGAAAAACAATGCTTTATATTTTACAAAGGTTGATGATAAATGGCGCATGAGAGCGTATTACGAAATTAAATTGAGCAATTATAACTCTTTATATTCACGTAAAAGTTATTATCTAAAATTGTTTAAATTGTAAAAATAGTATTTACAGTACGATTAACTTTTTTCGTTTAATTATTTCTCTATTTATAGTCAAAATTTTTCTCATAGTGTGGGGAGATAAGACGGTTATGATGATGATTTTATTAAATGGTTACGGTTTTTTTTATTTGAAGCTCTGTTGATTTAATAACAATAATTTCTCTTCTATTTACAAATACACTACATTGGATCTCTACATATCGCAAACTTTTTTTTCCGGCGTTCCTGAAAGAGACCTGTTTAAAGGATAAGCAGCGTCATTATACGTAACCGTTTTATATATTTTTTTACAAAAGTGTCAAAAAGAGACCTAATAACCTTCATCGTTAACATATCATCGGGATTTGAATTGAATTTATCATTGGGCATTAAAGTTCTCGTGAATGGGTCATCTCCCGTAGCACTGGTGTAACGGCTCGCATTGGTTACGTCGCATCAACTGTTGCGGGCGGCCGGCGCGCGGCGAACTATTATCAGAGATCGCGTGTCCCCGACCAATGACCATTAGTGTCTCCGGCCGTTTCGTCTCGGGCTGACCGCTCGCCAGCCGCACTAGGGTTGACACTTGTGGTACATTTTTATTTTCATTATCATCATCACCAGTCTATTTCCCTCCATTGCTGGACATGCGCCTTTGTATTTGCATTAGGCTTGCGTTTAACTACAATCTCACTTGATGGTAATTCATTATACAGTTATTAACTAGGATGTTGTACTTTTGACAAGAATGTTCCATTTGCACTATTATCGAGAGTAGTTGTAAATATAATACATGTATGTTTAGGGTCCTTCCCTAATGAATTCGATTGATTGATTTGAATTGTGGTGAAGCTATTCTAATTATTATTATATTTGGTTG
>DWME01000187.1:0-40699 GCA_018244795.1 Parelbella ahira ahira | reverse complement strand
CAGAAATCTTGTAGCGCCATCTCTTACTGAATCATGTAAACTCGCTACTGGATATCGTAACTATAACAGTCGTTATTACCTTTTATGACTAATAATTGGCTACCTTCCAATAAACGTTACTGGGAGGTGACTTGTATGTGTCTAGATTCAATCGCCGCTCAAATCGATATTTCGAAGTAAAAGCAACGTTGGTCGATCCCACTACAACTGATCGACATTATGTACCTGTAAGCTATGACTGAATTTAAACTTAGGAAGACAAGTAAGTAAGACTGAAAACATATTTTGGTTCAATATTAAATGGCGGATTAAAGTATTTTGTCGTAAATTTTTTGTCCATAAAACAGCATTCTTCTATTCTAATATGTGTTACAACACAAAATAGAATCGGTCGTTACATACATGAGATAGAAAACACTATGTTCAGATTTTACTAAACAGATGTTTCCATGCTTAATAAAATCTTTGTACAATATATTGTTCAAGATACTAATATCACTGCACTGTCATACCCACTAATATCGCTAGACCGGTAATTGAGTCATAGAGACAATATTTCAGTGTCGCGTGTGCATTACATAGATGTACTGCGAGTTACTCGCAGGATATTAATGCATTTGTTACGCTGCAACATTCTCGTTTAGAGAAAATATATTATATTTTACCGTGTATATATAAGTCCTTAGCGTATACCGCTAGGAATATGGCTTATTTTGTAAATAATTAGTAGAAGAAAAACTTCAACGCGATACAAAAATCTTCAATGAACAATGAAAAGTGTCTCCAAAGAGCAACTTTGTCTCGGAGAAAAGTACACGTTGGCTTCAACCCGATGGCATACCACCCTCATAAAGTCTACTACGGTATTTTATGTTACGAAAATTTAGAACTGGTCATGGCCTAGGCCAAGGTAAAGGTCACGGCAGCCGCAAGTAGACGATATGGGAACAGCGTTAGGTAAATGATATTAAATTACAATATTCATATGAACACTACAAGATAACCAATTAACAAGTATCCCTAATAAAAATGGCCTATCAAAGTAATTGACTATTGTTCAATAATTCTGATTTTAAATTCTAATTACATTTAATAACGCATTAATATATGCGTTCACTATACAGGGCGAACAATCGCGATCATCGATTAAAGAGTTGCGATAATATTTCTCACTCCATTTGCCGATTGTACATTCACAGATGTGATACCTTATCAAATTTAAAGACTGCATATTAAAAACAATTTTTCTCCAGCTTAGACAATATCGTGTCTAAATTTCCACATTTAATATAACGCTTAATAAATTCAAAGATAAAATTTTTGTGCGAAATCACAACTTTGATATGAAGATGAAGGCAGCCATTTGCAAGTTTTAGTTGGAATTCCAGCATTTGAGCATTAGACGCGATGATCTATGCAAATTGTTTCTGATGCAGTTTCAGCGTCGAAGTCAGCGAGTAATCTCATTTTAATGCACAGATATGAGACACGGTTTCGATCTTAGTATGTACAGAAATATGGAGTTGCGCGGAAGTGCAGTCTGATATATTCTATGTATATTTGAATAACAGTGGTATTAAGCATTTATGAAGCATTTACGTAGTATTATTATTAGGACATCATTATAGGTTATAATATTGCTACACATGACGAATTGTTTTAGGACAGAAAAAACAATAGATGTAGGGCGTAAATGTCCAATCATCATCAGATGTCCGGGCAGTCATTGACTACTTCCATGGTACTTAATTAGATCGCCATTTTTAGCAGATTATTTTGCCATTCTTTTTCTATAGTATAATGAACCGATAAAGACTATTGTACTGTCGAAGAATCAAGTAATACAAATCTTAATGAATATTCCAGACAGCTCTGAAATAAATTGTTAACGAGACTGAAGCTATGTACATACGAGTATAAGGTTACGACAGCGACTGTATTTGCTTATTTTAGATATTTGTCTTATTTACCGTTTATTTTATTACTCCTTCGAAACCTACCAGCATCGTTGGCGCCAACGCTGCAGTTAAGAAATTAGTTTATTAGCAATATAATTACAATTTTGCAATATTACTAACTGAGCTTTGAAGTCAATCGCGATGCCTTGCGGCGAAATTTCAGAATAAATTGCTTTTTAAACCGTACCTACATTTTCAGAGTTTAAATTATGTTCAAATTATAAATAATAATTAATGGTACTACCTTAATATTAACGAGCCAAGCTTAAACACTTTTTTCCGATGAAATAATATACAAATGTATTTTATTATTTACATAGCAATCACATATATAATAAAAAGACGTTGTATTGACTGATCATAATAAACTCATAGCCAAACAAGATATTACTGTATACACTGAAGGAATCATCGTAAGGAAACCTTGAACCTTAGAGTACTGCATAATGTTCTTTATAGCCCCAAAGACACACAAAATCAATCTTAAATTCAGAATAAATCTAAATAATAAACTATAATTTAGGCCAGAATGCCAATCTTATAGTTGGCGACATCTTAAACATCTCCAAAAACTATACAGATTTACGAAAACACGTTCCAAGGCATTGAAAATTGAAATAGCGAAAACACACCGAGGTCTGTGCAACGTAGCTCTATCTTTCTGTTCTATCTTGAGAATCCTATTAGAAATCTCAATGATTCTACGGAAATAGGTCAATAGATCTCTGTTTGAAAAATTCCTCGAACATTATCTTGGGAATTCTAAAGACAATCTTAGGAATTGCATAATTAATCTCCGTTCAATGAGAATACCTAAGATTGCTTTTATAGTAGGGGATTGGAACGAAAGCATCAGCGGAGGTATTCAGGAAAGTATCAGGTTCTATAGAATCGCGTTTTTTACTGCTGATATTGTATGCTATCGTCGCAGTCCGGGTATCTACGGGTACGGCTTAAATACTGACACGCACATCTGTGCTTACAAAATTTTATGCGTTCTTGAAAACTGACAATAATCCAATATATTTGTTAGTAGTACTGGAATTAAAAAAGCTTTTATAACTCTATTCGCTTCATTCAATAGTGAACTTCAATTGCAATATCACTAGGGACAACTGTGCCCTCAAACTGATGATGGTTATTAAAATTATCCATCAGGGAACGGTAATTTAGAAGTCACAGCTGTTTGAAATTGCTATCTTTCCGAATAGTTTATCAATCACCAGTGCACAACGATTACAAGCACTACAGTAAAACGTTTACCGGTATATTTAGATTATCAGTGACTTTTACATTCACCGCCTCGTTTGACTGCCTCGTTGGTCGACTCGGTCGACGATCGGGAGGTCCTGGGTTCAAATCCCGGGTTGGGTGCTATTAGATTTTTCTGATTTAGGATTTCTAGTAATGACTCGGAGTCTGGAATTGTGCCCGGTGTAAGGCAATAGGCTTACCACCTATTCCATAGAACTTAAACGTAACGGGTAAACCGTGGAAATGTACTACATTCCTCTGCCTACCCCTTAGGAGACTAAAGGCGTGATATTACGTTTTTACATTCACTTCATAGGCTCTGTAATAAATAAATATATTTCGTTCGTAATAATTTATGGGCTATATTTTATTTTGTTTGTTATTAATGTTTACACGATTTACTAATTAAATGAAGGGTCGTGTTTATCGCGAGGCAATAAAGCGGCCCATCTGAATATCAGTGAAATTATATTTCGTTCAATATTTACGTTTTAATTTTGTTTCTTTGTTTGCGCGTTTTAAATCTAATATAATTTCGTTGTAATCCTAGCATTGTGGAGCATTGTTAGCATTCTATTGTAAATAATATTATTAGAACACGTAGAATAAAATATACATAGCGTATGGTATATTAAGAGTGAATCAAAATACAAATACATATAATAAAATTGTAAGTACAGCGAGTGTTTTGCGCAGTTGGAAAAAAAACGTAACATCACGCCTGTAATTCCTGAACGAGTAGGTAGGTATCACACAGTTGAACTACTATGTCATTAACAAGTAACACTTACGTTATTCTTTTCTTTTCCTATCGTATTAACTACTTTAAATTACGCCGTCGTTAACAGAATTCGAAGATATATTATTAAAATATTAGGACCTCCACAATATAATTCAATTTAAACTAATGAATATATCAAAAAATGTGTTTAAAAAATATCATTAATTAGCAAAAACTCTACCTAATTTCATTGACCTTTTTACATCGTCAAAGAAAGCCGACGTTACGGTGGGGTCATTCAGTATAAGCTTTTCCTCTTTCAAAGTTCTTTTAAAAGCGAAGTCACTTTCTCTTGATAAATCGGCCCTAATTAACAAGTAACTTTGAAAAATCACTGTCATTTTTATAGTAGGTACTGGAGATGGTAATCTAAATCACGTGACACGGCGAAAGGTCAATTATAACCGGATTATTGTTTGTAATTTATCAGTAAGTTATAATTATTAAATTCAATTTATAACTGGCTTGTAAAAAATTATACCTTGCAATGGAAGAGTGATATTTATTAACTAAGGTATATATTTTATGGGTTCGAATTAACATTATTTGAAAATGGAACTCGTAACTCGTAGTAAGCAACAGTTAATGGTCCGTTGTTTTTTAAACTATTTATAAATATAAGAAGTCTCGGCAATAAGCCGGCCTGCTTTTCGTAATTTTTAAGGATGTTTAACTTTTTTGCAACTAGATGTCATGAAAAAGAAATATTTTTTCACGGCTTCTTTTGCTGTTAATTACTAATAGCTTGTAGCTCTAATTTTTTGGAGGTGCACAAAAACATATTAATAAACACGAAATTAATTCTATCTGCCAATTTCTACAGTTTTAACCCTAAAACCGCTAAACTGATTTTACTAAAATATATGGGAAAAAATAAAGAACAGAATTATGATATACCTGTTACGCGGAAATAATTCTAGGTAGTTATTACCTATGAAGTTTCCTTTATACTTAGAATGTTATAGAAAATATGCTAATACATTATCTATATATAGGTAAGGCAAGGCAATAATAATCACCAATATAATGTAAAAAACCAATACCTACATGTGCTTCTGTATAAGCTCGAAACGATCCTGATACGCGGTGCCTAAAATTGATTATCTCATTCCGAAACCGGATAAACAGTCGAAGTTTCAAACACATTAACTCGCTCAACCCAACCGGTTAATCTGCAGGCATTACCGGATACAAAAGCTTTAAGCGAGATAAGGCGCAAGATTAGTTCGGTTACCAATACGTTAAAGCCGTGTTTACCTTGGAATATTCGTAGGTACATATATCCAGTTTTAATGAATCCTTTAAAAATTTTAAATTATGTGTACAAAATGTTTTTATTTTAAATATTAGAGATACCTACATTTTGAATTAAAAACAAAAACGGTAAACCATAGGTAATAACAAAACATAGGTAACAAAGGAAAAACATAGAGATAATTTAATTAAAATGAGTTATGACATAAGACTCAAGTATTAAGTCACAATATCAGTGTATCGACGTATGTGTTCGATTTTAAAAGGTGTCTGAAAGAGACAGAAATACGCATAGCATCGTAACATTGCCCGAATCTAAATCTACAACTGCTCTAAAACCGTAATTCAGTTCCATTACGGTACGGAAACCAATAAAAACATAACTAAATCAGAGTCCCACTGAGTTACATTTATTGCCTACTAAATGTTACATGAGACTAGAATGTTTTAAAACTGAAAAGAAAATGAAAATTTTGGACATAAGCAAACATTTTTATGTTATTTTCCTGACTGTAAGCAGCCGTCATTTAAAATTTTCAATAATAATAATAATCGACTAATTTGTCATTCCACTGTTGGAATATGTGTCTCCTCTCATATTGAGAGGGTTAAGGCCATAGTCTGCCACGCTGGCCAAGTGCGAGTTGGCAGACTTCACACATCTCAGAGTTTTTTTTATAAATTCTAAGGGGTACAGGTTTCCTCACGAAGTTTTCCTTCACCGTTAGCAAGTGATATTTAAACTTACTCGTAAAACGCACTTTTATAAAGAGGCGCGCGCCATGGATTTGAACCCAGTACCCCCGGAGTGAGAGGCTGAATTCTGAACCACTAGGCTATCACATACTATCATATAATTTTTAATATCTAATTATATCATCATCACCATCATCAGCCTACTCCCGCCCCCTGTTGGACACACTACTCTTTAATAACTCGCCAATGAGCTCGATCTTCAGTGCTTCGCGTCCAACCACTGCCAGTCACTAATGATACTGATTTTTAAATCCAATTTCAAAATCAAAAGTTTCTTGACTTATAAGTGACTTTGTATATAGGCTCATTAACTGTGTTTTTAAGACTTGAGGTCAGTTTGTAGACAGAAATTTGCTGACAAAAACACTGACATAATGAAATGTAGACAAAAAATGAACTTCAACTAAACATCTCGACTTAGTAAAGAGTAAGAATAAACTTATGGTTGTACTCTTTGCGAGGAATGAACAAACAACTTGAAGAGATTTCAGAGTCAGTAATAACGGGGATAAGGTGCGTGTTTCACGATCAACAGGAAGATACTAACGGGCTAGTATAATGCATGGTAATATGATTCAATGTTATTAAAAAGTGGCTGGCAGTGGTTGAATGCGTAGAGCAGAAGATCGAGCTCAGTGGCGTGCCATTGGAGAAACCTATGTCCAGCAGTGGACGATGACAGGCTCATAGTGTGTGTGTGTTATTAAAAATCTTTATGTTTCACTAGAAGACATGTTTGGAAGACAAATAAATATTACGTGTATTTTTATTGTAATTGTTATGTAATCTATTAGTTCCTTTGCAATAGCAATTGTTGCAAATTTATTTCGTGAATTTGTTTCGCAACAGTGATAGCTTAGTGGTTAAGAATTCAGTTTCTCTTTCTGGGGCGATGGATTCAAATCCATAGCTCGCAGCGATTTACAAAAGTGGGTTTTAAATTTAAATACCATTTTGGTAAAGATGTAGGAAAATATGGTAAGGAAACCTGCACACGTTAGAATTTATAAAAAAAGATCTAAGGTGTATGAAATCTGCCAACCCGCACTTGGCAAGCGTGGAAGAATAATTTAGTACCTTAACCCTCTCATTATGAGAGGAAACCCATATTCCAACAGTGGCAAAATATGGGTCGAAAATATGGTCAAAATAATGGGTCGATTATTATCATGAATTTATTTAGTACCCTTTAACACGATAAAATAAAATATTTGATCTATAATTTAATTAAAAATAAACGCATTTTTATTAGATTTTAAAATATTAATCGATTCGAATTTGATGCTTCAAGACTTTTTAAACTTTTTAACTTAGATATTTTATTTTGCTCTCTGTAACCGCTTGCAATTTATAACTTCGAAATATTAACCACGTAAGCAAAAAAATAATATCGCATATCGCTTATCGCTAACAGTGAAACGATTCGGTTATGAAACCACGGACAAGTTTCCACGTCCAATGATTGGTTCTGAGAAGTTTGAGCGCTCTTGAGGGCTTGAAAAGGTCGAGTTTCGTTAATGAGCTTTGAGGGCAAAAAGCTCAAAGTTAAGTGGTTATGGAGGGGGCGGAGGCATTTCTTCAAATCTTTTATGTGGTAACGTGCCTATAAATCACTGTGACAACGAGAATCCATAGTACAAAAGATTTTGTAATATCTCGCAGAATGACCAATGGCGTTCGTTATATTGTCGTATCGTTCGTACATCCATACCTCATCGCCTCGCCGTCACATTATTCTTCGAGTATAAGTAGAATCTATAGAGTTCAATCTATAAAGAGCCTGCATTTGTATGTACGTAGAACCTGCATGGTAAGTTATATACCAAATGGTCCTTCTGATTTGCATAATAAAATAAATAAACAACAATAGTAACATGATTGAATAACATACTATCTAACCCCGAACCAATGAGCCTAAGCTATGATAATATTAGTAGACACTGATACCTAAATAATATACGTAGGTACATGCATTTTCTAAAAACTTACTCGGATTAATAATTTTACACGCAAATAGAACAAATCATGTTCATCAAATATTTTTTTGTTCTGGGTTGGAATCGAAAGTGCAACTCTCGTGGTCACCGATCAAACTTATTAAACACTAGACCAAGTTCAGTAAAGTTCACCTTATATTATAAGCCTATGCAAAATTTTATAGGAGGGCACGTTCGAACTGCTCAACAAATTAAAAAGCTTAAAAAGTTAAAGCCCACACTGAGTTAAACAAACGAGTACGGTCTCAGCCATTCTTCACAAAGTTGATTCGCTAACAATGACAGTTTCATTGACAGTTCGTTTGTTCATAGTTCTCGGCACCAGTTCGTCGGTTTTATGTGTCTATAGTTAGAACTAACCCAGTTCCAGGCTTTGTTCGACTCTGGACGGTTTATGCATTTTCTAATCAAGAAAAGTGAACGTAAGCCCATAATGTGATCATTTATTGTTCATTGGAAGCGACAAATCATTGTGGTCTAGAATAAACCGAAAGTTTTATCCGTCACTAAATAAAATTCCGACAAATGCATTAGTTTTCTATCACCAATAATAGATGGCGCTACACCCGATAGAATGTTTAAAAATATTTGCATATTATATTTATTATTATTGTTATATTTAAAACATTGATATATTTAAGATTAAACATTAATAACAGCGTCGAAAATGTAAGTATTATAAGGCTAGGTATATATTTCGCATTTATGGGTAAAATGAGCATGATTACCGCTTATACTCTCACTAATAAGTACTGCTCCTTCAATTTTGAATCAGGATAATTATAAAAAGTGTCTATGTACTTGTGAGCATAGGTATGTAGCGTATGTATGTAGTAAATTATTATTTGATTCAAATATTTGATGACAGTTACAGGTTAGGAAATGCAGCGAATTACATATTATTTAGGCTCGTAAAGATTGCTAGAATATCTAGCTGCTCTTTAGAAAACTTCAATTTCCTGTTGTCGACTTCAACTCCATACAAATAATAAAGAACTTCCAATTATATCTTTATAGAGAGCTCACAAAGGCATCGCAAAAGTAGCCAATTTCCTGCTCTATTCTTGTAAACGGCTGAAAGCTCATTCTTTTTCTCTTCTGCCTTACAAAACTGGGCGAAAAATATTCTGCATTTTAAATTTGAATTTTCTATTTTTCAACAAAGGGTAAATCTAGTGTCAATGTCAACCCTCAGTGCATGAGTATCAATTAAATGTGCATATATTTAACGTGATTTATTGTATACGTATTGTTACATAATACTATGTAAATTATTTTGCAAAAATCATTGACGACAATAAAATCTCTAGGCAATTTTGAAATTGTCTCCTGGCTCACCCGTTATTCCATGTGACACATAACATAGCTGATGAGAAGTGTGAGTACTACAATCCTCTGCCTGCCCTTTTGGGGGAAATACACATGTCGTGTTATGCTATGTAGATGATACGTATAATTATGTACTGCGAAACATAGTATCAAAGTTTTATCTTTTTGTTTGTTCAAAACGATTTTAACGAAATTTGTTCGGGTGATAACTTATTCATGAGATCAACCAAAGGATAATTCACAGGATCACTGACATTCATACAAATATAATACTTTTCCTGTTTTGATACCATGGGTCCGATAACTGGGTCATAGTACGAATAACATCACCCAGATATATGCAAAGCGATCTGTAAATCTAACTAGGGACCCCTTCACACTATAAGCCCTGATTACATCATCGTTACCGTGACTTTCGCCTGTAATTTTCTATAACTTGAGTTCGTTGGACTTTAACATTGTAGCTTATATTATCTTATTGTTATCTTTTTATTTATTAAGTTTTATTTTATGTAAACTATTTATTTTCTTATAATTTAGTATGTTTTAATGTTTAATTTGATATTTGAAGAATGTTATTGAAAGTGTATTTTTAGTACTTTTAATATACTATAATATATGCGTCATAGATACTAGAGTAGTTTTCATTTTACATTAAATCATTATCTATATAACTTGTTGAAGTGGGTCTGTTAACAAATTTGCTACTATATTTAATCTTCCCTTCACGTAATAAAGCATTCTGAAAAGGTGTACAGCGTTTTTGAATTACATGAGAGCTAATCATAAATGTATTGCGTCCCCTACCTTTTCCTTACAATTGTTTTTCGATGGACCGTAAAAGGATTCTTCAGGACAGGTCGGCGTATTTATGATCCACATTACGTGGGATGGGATGGATGCCGGATTTTCAAAGGGTCCCACCATTAAACCAATTTACTTACGACATCAGAATTTATCTAACTTCAACGCGCTCGTAATGAAAGAGAAAAAGAAAAGGCAGTATTTCTTCAATAACCTTAAGACCGAGCGGGTCGAGGAAGAAAAAATTAGAAAAAAAGAAAAAGGGAAAGTCCCTATTATACGATTTTCCTTATCAAAGCTTTTTGTTCAGACGTTACTCCCTCTAACTCCTGGCGTTGTGGCGATAATTTTAATTAATCAGCACACTGCGTCGGACATCTGCGTCTTGCGTTGCAAGTGACGATCTGTAGAGAATTGGTAAATTTTCTTAATATCTATATAGATAAAATAAATTGGAATGTCTGTTTATAATATTAAAATAATCGCTTTTTTCTAAATGCATATGTGAGTATGTACTTGTCTGGCCGTAAATACTGTTACAATTAAAAATCAAGAAAATGTTAGTTTTGAATTTATAATCTTTCATTTTTATACGATTGTTCATTGTGTTTTTTATTTTCACGCCAATATATTGTAAAATATTTTGTGATATTAAAATGGAGATGGGTGATAAAGAGAACGAAAGCGCTGTGATTGCATTACAAAAAGTAGGTAAGGAGCCAAATACAATTTTTAAAATTCTGCATACGCTTAGTCAAATGTTTGTGTACCGGGCTATTGATAGGTACATTGAGACCTCCTATGTTTATGATAGAAAAAGACCTACGCAAAAGGCGATCAAATCAACAAGGCAAAGAGTTCGAAAAAATCCTGTTCGAAAGCGAAAGATTTTATCTCGGGAGATTAAGATAGCACCTAAAACCACGTCGTGTATTTTAAAAGATGACTTGGGACTTGCACCCTACAAGAGACGCACTGGTCATTTCTTAACTGATAATTTACAAAAGAATAGGGTGGTAAAATCAAAACAACCACTAAAGCTGTACCCAAAGGGAGGTTATAGAAAAATTTTGTTTACGGATGAGAAAATTTTTACAATTGAGCATTATTTTAACAAACAAAATGACCGTATTTATGCTGAAAGCTCTAAAGAAGCTTCCCAATTAGGCAGCAGAGTACAACGTGGGCATTATCTGAGAAATGGAATGAAAATGGAATATAATGGAATATAAACATCTTGTAACTTAGGCCATGCTTTACTCAAACACGACCGACGTTTCCGTGGTGTTTATTTCCGAGTCTGTGTACACAGACCGTCGTTTATATCCAGTAAAAATTTATTGCCATAACAATAACGCAATAATTAAATTTGTAACGGAAAATGTCTGTATTCTAATTTAATGTCGCGTTTATATAATTCTATATTTATGCAAAATGGTACGCTTGTTTTATATTTCAATGGTTGTTACAATTTTATTCGTTCTTGTGGAAATTTAAGCAAATACATATTATATTTTTCAATTTTAGTTCGCGCTTTTAAGAGATGATTTAAAAAATGTATTTCACAATAACTTGTAGCTGTTATAAAGTTTAAGAAACTGACTCAAATTTAATCTGAAATAAATGTAATAAATCTGATTTAAATATAATATTAACCATTCATTATTTCGTTTATTTCATTCAATACATTTAAGATTGACATTTTGTACAGAACTGCAACGTTGCATTTTTGTGACGTTCATTTTATATCAAACTAATCATAGATATATCTTTACTATTGCTCAGGATAAATGTAAAAATATAATTATTTTAACTTTAGCTATCATTTGCGCGATGTCACTATCACCATGAATGTATTCAAGATAAGATATTTACAAACCCTGTTTCCGGACCAAGGTAGCAAGTGAGACAAATAATTTTCAATGAAAATCGACTTTTTATTCTCTAAGTTTTGACTAATCACTTTGACCTGTTTATCTGGAACATTATTACTCCACTCATTAGTTTTTAAAGACTTAGTTCGCCCTTTTTTGTAGGCAAAATTGATTAAAAAAAACTGTAAAACTAGTCTCTGTTCATTATTTAAGTTCAATCTAGAAACAAATCAAATTATATCAAAAAATCTTAATTGCGTCAGTAGTAAATTAATAGAAAGTAGTTTACAAGCTGACTAGTTTAAATCGTAGTATATAAATCTTGGAACACAATTACCAACCAGTATGAGAGCAGTAGGTAGAATTTGTTTTGTTGCCACTCAGTTATATTCTGGCGTCCCGCCAACTTATAAATGACTTGACTCTATTTAACTCCTCAATATACTATTTAGGACTGATCTATTTATCTATACTTATAGACAAAAAAATCTACTGTTACTTTCATAAACGGAAAATTAACTCATTGATTAATAAATTAACAAAATGGATATTTTTACATATTATACGGGGATAGGTAAATGCATTTGTAAGGCTTCCTGTATATCTTTTTAAAGAAATCCTAAAATAGTCAAATAACGTTTGAAAAATTACATATGAATTATTGAGGTCCTGTTAAATAATCATTATCATTATTATCATCACCTTTCTCCCGCCCACTGCTAAACATAGGCCTCTCAAATAGTACGGCACAGCTCAAACTTCAGCTGTTCGCATCCAACCACTGCCAGCTACATTGCGTATATCTTCAACCTACCTAGCTCGAGACTAAATAACATTTCATTTTAAAAACAATATAATTACTTCTAAAACACATTGTAAAATGTAAAATGGAGCAACAAGGCTGTTTGAACGCAAAATTGTATTAAAGGTTAGTTATTTGTTAAATGAAGTTCCATTTTTATTACTATTAATTAAGAATTTCACCGAGTGCTCTCGTAAATATGAATTTAGTGTGTGAGATTGTCACAGAGCGTAACAGGTCGACGATATTTGCGCTGTATATTCACAATATTTACAACAATATGCTCCGATTTTCATACTAATATTGAGTAACTGAGAATATTCATAATTTGTAATTTGCCTCAATGCGAATATTTGTTCATTACTAAATAAATTAAAAGATCTTTTATAATTTGCTTACCACTTTTAATATTAGTTAAATGACACTGTGATAGAATATCGATATAATTGGTAATATCAAGATTAAAATTATCGACAGCTAAATCTCTTCATTAGCAATATTTAAAATTTTCAATATTGCTCTGCCTATTTTTTGACAGCTCTCGCCTAACTACACCAATAATTCGTTCTATGATAATTCTTGTACATTAATGTACTAAATAGACCCTTGAATACAATATTGGTTATTGCTGCATTTAAGCAATCAATACCCGTGTGAATCAAGTTAGATCAGAGCAAACTTTAACGCTTACAACATGTAACTTACACCGCACACAAATACATACAAACAGCCTAGTGATATATGTAAACCAGATATGAAAATTATTCAAATAATTTCCATATATGAAAACATTTGTCAAAAGTTTCTCAAGTGATGATATATTTGGGTGTATTTATGCACGAAATTTAATATTGTCGAAAAGCGTTTGGTTATAACTCGATTCATATCATATTATTAAATATGGTTGAAACCTTCTGATGATTTAGATACCGTTATGTGTTCTTCTAGAAAATACTACTAACGACTAGGCAGGGATTGCGCTGTGGGACATGTGGAGATGATCGACATATTATATACCTACATATTTTTAAACCTATTTAATATTCATAGACACTTATATAGGTATGTACCACATTTTGTGCTTGCATAAATAATGGGTAGGTACTTACCTTCAGTACACATCTAAGGTTCTATAGACCACATATATCGACTTTAATTATATTTACATACGCCTTTAACATCTATAACGAACTATTTTGCGGTATTAAGGGAAAAAGCCTTCTCTTAGTTCCTTAACAAAAAATACCTAATAAAAAAAAAACAATACAGTAAAATCGGACGCACGGTTTAATTCGAACATAAAATTCTTATTTTCATTACATTATATTTCTTAATGTTTGACACGTATGAAGACTATTCTATTTATTGCAATAAAAACAAATCGCAGTTAAAAAGGGCATCGATTGATTATGAGGCATTACACACTACAAGAATTCTAACGTTTATTATCACTCCGATACAAGCAATACTGGCCTTCTGCCAGGTTATAGCAGACCTGGCGTGGCGCGGCGCTCAAGCGCTGCACAGAATTAACTGGCAACTTACAGCACGTATGGTTGAAAACATTTCCTGCCTATTTCTAAGATTATATTTTACAGCTATATAAAGGAGACTTCACAATACTGCTCAGTGCTCATGCACAAATTGTAGAAGAAACCATGTCGTGTCATATACAGTTAAGTCTTCAAGGTTTGATTCTTTAAAAATACTTTAAAATATATCCACCACCACCACCACCTATTCCATGGGACTTAAACGTAACTGGTGAAACGTGGAATTGTACTACAATCCTCTGCCTACCACTTCGAGGATTACAGGCGTGAAGTTACGTTACGTTACGTTAATATTATATCCCTTAATAAGGTTTTATAGCCTTTACGTTCGAAATTACGCAAGCGTATCACAATTGGATAATTATGCTATTTATGCGGAGGTGATTTAATTTGATTTTATGGTAACCATTATTAATTCAGAGCCAATTGTGTTATAGACTTGAGTTCATAACACATCAAATGTAACTCGATAACAAGATCGAATCGCGACTGGTAGAAGCAGGAACAGTTGGTGGCGCTGCGCTCAGCAGTGGGCTGGCGATTTGCCAACTTGGCTTTACTCCACTCGAGACGCTGCTTAGAATTAATTGAGAACTTTGTCGCGTTTACAGTTCGGCGATAGTTCGGGACCAAAAGGAAATGTGCTTAACCCCCGGGCGGACAGTAAAATAATTATCTTGTTTCGAGCTCGCTTTTTACGGCTGTTGTTTTTGGGTAAACTACTAACCTATTCGATTGCCATCCGTAAACACTAAGTCTGAATACTATCTACTTTGTTCTATAAAACTTATTTCAGCAACGGTAATTGGAAGTTTTTTACGTTCTTCTTTGAAGAAACTTTTATATAGCTTAGTAATAAATGAAAGTCGGTAGGTAATTAACGGAAAATCTAAGAAAGGCATTAATATGTTATCTATCGATGTCATATTAGATATCGTTCTTTTGAAAAAAATATTACTATGCAATTGTGTTTAAAATTTTCCTTTTTGAAATCATCGCCATCATCGTCAACATCATAATCAGCTTACTATTAGCCATTGCTGGACATAGGCCTCTCCAATAGCACGCCACGTCTTTTTTAAATAATAAAATAAAATTCTTGTTAAGGATTGTGGGGCTAGTGTTTATTTATTTAAAATATGTTACAATTCTAGCAACGACACAACGAAATATTATAATTTTAAACGATTTAAAAAATCATGGCAACTGATTTAATTTTATCTGACAGTAGTCGGTCAGTATCACTGGGAAACTGTAAAACAATAAAACATTAACATAAAACTGCTCTGTTGCCACTGCTACTGTTTTGACTGCCTCGTTGGTCGAGTTGTTGCAAACGCGACTGCCAATCGGGAGGTCGTGGGTTCAAATCCCGAGTTGGATAATATTGGATTTTTATAATTTAGAATTTCTAGTAATGACTCGGAGTATGTATCTGTGCACAAAGTATGGCAAAAGGCTCACCATCTATTCCATGGGATGTAAATGTAACTAGGAAACGTGGAAGTGTACTACACTCCTTTGCTTACCCTTTCGGGGATTACAGGCGTGATGTTACGTTTGCGAAAAAAATTAAGTCAGTTTTTCTCAGGTTTGTCCCTCGAAATCTTTTTCACTCATAAGGTCGTTTGGCAGTGAATACGTGACCTGAAAATGGGTGCTTTTAAAGACAAATGATGGAAAACTTTTTTCTAAAGGGATTGTTAAGACTTATAGAAAAATATTGCCATAGAAACTGTTCCACAAGAGGGTATTTTATTAGGACACTTTAGATATATGATATATAGTTTATATTATCACTCTAACATTAAATACATCGTTAACCTATTTATGCAACCGCAAATGTAGGTCCGTTTTGAGAACCTACTCTAATGAGCGCATTTATTTGCCAACCAACTGTTAACTGTCCTGAGGCGCTGTCTTTGATCTCACGAGCTCAGAAACATCACATGGCGGCTCTCAGATAAATAACAACAAATAGGATAAAAAATTTACAAAAGCGTCTCCACGGTTTGGAATAAGCGATCAGTATTCACTCATGCTTGCAGCTAAAAGCCTATAGAGCTATGCAAATGCTTTAGACATATGAACATTTACCACAGTCATAACCAGATGTTACACCACTTATTTCAAGATAATCCAGATTTTTTTTACTGGATAGCCCGACTAAGTTCACTTATATCCGAGATCGTACTTTGTGAACAAAAAGTTTGTAGGTACAAAACTAGCTCAACTATCCCGATAAAACATGTATGTGTTTTATGCTGGTACATAATTTAATCATAGAAGTAGATACTAACGGAATGACATAGATCTCTCCAAAAGCACGCCACTGAGATCGATCTTCAATTCTTCGAATCCAACCGCTGTCAACGCGGACTCCACCCCAGAACACGTCTACTCCAACTCCAATTGTATATAATCATGTTTTTGCACGTCTCAAGGAACACTATGTGGAACTTTTAGATCGTGTCATGCTTGATCTTAAAAATAATTTAATCCAAGTCCTTTTCTAAAGTACCAATTCAAAACAAATAAAAATTATATACATTTATATTAAGAGGAACAATCAAAAGGATATAAGCAGTAATCTTTTTTTGCAAAATACCGTACAAAACCCCAAGCCAATGGAAAATTCGACTTCGATACTTCTGGGAGCATTAGGTAATAATGTTGAATTAAATAAATGTCTCCAAGAAAATTCCTAAGCTTCTAACGTTAATTCTAGTGCCACGGGATTTGGAACGAGTATTGGATTTGAATTCAATTCCCCAGAACAGAATTTCCTGCATACAATCTAATAGGTATTCACTGGACGGACGAGAGATATCAGCTTCTGGATTTGAAAATATATAAAGGTTGCATAAGTTTACTGTTGCTTCGCATTTATGTGCATATATGCGGAAATATTTATGTAGATACCTATAACTAAAAAGGACTGCAAAGAGACATGCAAGCTGCAAATTCTTGTTGCCACAAAACTTGGTGAATAGACTCTTACAAGCACGCGTTCTTCATATTAGAACGCATCTGCCCTTTCCATCAGGCAAGATAGTGGCACTCGTCATATTGTAACCCGTGAATAACAAAACTGATAATTACGACATGCTCCTTCAATATGAATAGGTAGACAATAAAAATAATATTTCTGCCAGATATTGAATGCTTATTATTGGTAGTGATTCTTCTGGGAATGCTACGATGAATATTGGAAATGGTAAATCAAGGGTATTTCAATAATTATGGTTCATTCGTTTTTTACACAATTTTAAGTGATGACGATCGTTTTGTAAACTCAATTACCGATTCGATTTTCGTGAAAATATTTCTTGAAAGAATACCTTTCTGATATCGTAACTATTACCGATCCTTTCAATAAGTATTTGATATTAAATAGCTTAGTTTTGAGAGAACTCGAAATTGAAAATGTAGTCTTCAAATCGTTGCCAGTTACATTTGTCAGTTACTTTTGTCTGAGCTGAAAGGAAACCCTTATTTCACAGTGGAACAATATAAAGTATTGAAGATGAAAAGGTGATGACACTTCTTCTATAGTAAGTACATCACGCTCGACAAAAAACAGCCATATAAGCGTTCTCAACTCATGTCGTTCAGAATTCGTTGTTTTTTATTTAAAAAATTATTTCCTACCCAGATCTATCAAATCAAATTGTCTTTTAATATCATTGCTATCTCGGTTAATCTATGTACGGTAGTGGACTAAGATACCAGACACGTAGATGACAGGCCCCTGGGCCTTCATGGCCTAGTGGTAGCTATATCTCTCAAAAAATGAAATAGAACTAACGTTCTGAGGAGGTTGATCATAACTGGGTCGCTACTATTTTGGCCTATAGTTAAACGTCTCGATGTAATAAGCTATTTAGAGATATCATACAAATTGGTGTAGCGGTTGTGACTCGATAATCTCAAACAATGGGAATATCAAAGGACTTTAAAAACAAAAATGACATTAATAAAGGATTTTTTTTTTTAGATAATTATGGTAACATGTTTCGAGAATATTTTGAATCAGCAAGTACGCTACATTTGTGTATAAAATGCTCACTAAGCTGACTAGTGAATTAAACTATAGTTTACCTATATAATATTTTACTCATTCACAGAATAATAATAACAATAATCAGGAAACTCATTATATTCACGGAAGCTTTTTAATTCCATCTGGCCGCTAATGGCGGGGATGAATTTTATTATACAACGATCAAATATCCCTCGCAGTGCATGTTTTATTTCTCATTCAGCGAACGGATAAAATATTTTGTTTTATAAAATGACATGACCTTTTTGTGATATTTATTATACTCTTATATCACTGGTTTATTTTTTATATATACATATTGTTTATTTATAATCTAGGTCACGACCAGGTTGGAGTCATTTTTTTGCGTTTTTCTCACATATATATTATTTTTTCTATAATACGTTTATTGCATTATTGTACTTAATTAAATAATTTATTTATAAAACTAAATACATGCCTTTGGCGTATCTTGACAAACGTAAGCTTAATCTTTTTAATGTAAGTAACATGATGAAATACATAATATGTGGATGGTGAAACCTTAATAATTCAATTCGCTATTTCGCTTTTTACGAGTTGATTTAAACTTTGTCAGATTTCATTTTATGTCTATAACAAATTTAAATATAAACTTAAAAAAATATTCAGAGTTTAAATAACAAAAGAATTCGGCTTTTAACCGGTATAGACGTAACTACAGATAAAAAATACTATTCAATTATAAAAATTACCTCAAATGCAACGTGTAAGAGCTCTAAATACATCTTCCTGCATTCAAAAACTTAAATTCCTTTTTATCCCAAATAAGGAAACTCTGATTAGAAAAGAATGAATGGGAATTAGATAAAATTAACTATATCTTTTGTAGTTCTTCTTTAACAGATTGTACCAGCAATCGCATAAGTGATGAAAGGTAAATTCAATTGTTAGAAACGAATTTCCTCTTGGTGTGAAAAGGGTTAAATCCTTAATCTGCCACGCTGAGAAATATACAGATGCGATAAAGATTAAAACAATATAAGATTAAATTATAACTATATCTTGTTTTATTGCAAAATATTATTATATAACTCCATAACTACTACTCTAACCTTTTATTTTATTTCCCTACAAAACGATCGAGTAACAGTGTAATGCCGTATAATACAATGATGGTGCTATAAAAATATGACTATAGTATTAAACATGTATAACCCGTAAACGTCGCAAAATCCGCAAACAACCCTAAATCACTACGACGCAAAATGTCATAAAAATCCAATAAGACGCATGCCCATAAAGACGGATTACGAGCGTAATGTGAGAATTGTGTAACACTGCCATATCAATAGGGCTGGCAACAAACAAGAAACAATCGTTAATAAATATTTTATTGCTATATATACATACGTTAATAAAGTACGCTAATTTAGCCTTCATTATATACATAATTATCAGAACAGGTAAATAATAGAGTAATTAGATTCATAATAAAATTAGTATTCAAAATTCACTTAAAAAAAATATTATTCTACTTGTGGTAGAGTAAGAAACAATACGTCATGTTTATAATAAATAATAATTATTATTATTCTAATTTATATTTAATATACGAGTATAGTGCATTAAATAATACGCTTGCATTTGAAAACCCGTAACTATGCAGTTTTCATGCATACATTTTGGTAAACTAGATTCTGATACAAAATTTGATTAGTGCACATTTTGTTGAACTAGATTTTGATAAAAAATTTAATTAGTGCACATTTTGTTAAACAAGATTCTGATAATAAATTAATTGGTGCATATTTTGTTGAACTAGATTCTAATATTAAAAAATTATTTGAAAAAATTAAAACCAAGAGTAGCGTCGCAACTCAATATAATACTGAAATTAAATAGAAATCAACAGCCCTGAAAACCACGTAGAGGTTCAGTTCCACATGACACGTTTCAGCTCCGCCTTGGCTTTCTGCCAAAGTCAACAAGTACGAGCCACGGACACCACCGAATAGGCACCAGCTTTCAGCATAAATTTACGTATACAACTGAAATATTACGGCGAAAGGATTATTCATGGTTGAATAATTAACATGAATATTGTAATATTATATATGTACTGACTTAACTCGTGTATGTCTTTTTGCGATAGCCTGACTTTGAATGTTATAACCCAAAGTAGGCCATAGTGTCGTACTGTTTGATATGACGCACTTGCTTATTGGTCTAGGGTTGACTTGTGATTCTGGCCTAGCCGCGTCATGAGGTCCTTGAGTATTCGGTTTGTACCTAGATGTAAATTTTTACCTAGATAAAGGAAAGAGTGCAGCTTGAACCCATGGAATAAGCCATTTACATACTTTATACTTGCTTCTTTTAAAATCGATTGCCAAATAGGAGAAAGTTATTCACTTCAAAAATTGAGTGTTCAGATCTTCACGCTTTGAGCTACTAGGAAGTTTTATTGATTTTTTTCTGAGTGACGTCCGACCGGGACTGTGTAAATCTTTTTTTGTTGTTTTTTTTCATCTCAAACGCGGCGTTTCAAAGGGTTGCGGAAACTTAGAATTGATTAGATTTTAAAGTTAATCGCTCGAACCGGTCCGAAGATATTAAAAAAATTATCTTTTTTTCAGTAACAACTTAGCCAATCATTAGCATCAAATACAATTTTTTTTTAAATAAAAAAAATTGCGTTTATGCTTTTAATAAAATGTAGGTACCAACCACGTGTGCTAAGCTCGAAAATGTATGGTCAGCTAAATTCTCCATAAAATATTTAACACGATTTAACTTAGCAGCGCAAAATGCTGGTAACACTCGTTGACTTTGGCGTATCGCCAGCAGAGCTGTGCAGCAAGTTGTAGAAGATGGAGGATTGTTGTGATACAAGAAGGAAATGTAATTTTGTATAATGTTCCCCACATATATTTTTATATAGCAAAACAACCATTCGAATACATAATACATACATATTCGATGTGTATTGATTAATGCAGCGTTTTTATTACCGTCTAATTTAATCCAATATATTACTACGAGTCTTCTTCTGAGGAAGACAGTTAAAACGGTGGAAAGATGATATAAAAGCAATAGCTGGCCCAGAATGGATTCGGATAGCTAAAGATAGAAGACTATGGAAATCCTCAGACGAGGCCTTCGTCGGAAGACAAGCTGCTAAATGAGAATAACTTATAGCAACTATATAGTTTATATACAATAATAAGATTAAGAGTTAAGAATATGATTTGTTAATGGCATGTAGTACTTAGTTTTTAGTTTTAGACTTTTTTTTTGCTGTAATAAAGGCTATTATTATTATTATTAATACGAGTGTATCACCAAAATAAGCTTTTAAAAATATAACAAGTACATAATATGTACCTACCTATTCGTACTTCTATTATCGCTGCAGAGTTTCTATTACCGTCTAATTTATGATCCGTTTAAGTAGCTGAAGTCATTCTCGCGCTAAATATGCTTTTATCAAAACGTTGGCATACTGTTATTTCAGAAATTGGTAAAATAAACATAAGTTTATATTTTAACGTAACTCTGTCTGTTTGTCCAAGTGCCCGTCAGCAAGTTTTTCACTCCTTAAATAACATTATACAGTAAGTTTCCTCAAGACGTATTTCCCTACCATTGTATCAAATGATATTCACTACCGACCTATTAAAACATAGTTGACATATTTTCTTATTAATAAAATAGTTTCGATCAACTGCTTTTAAAGTGGTGGTTGCCCAGTGGTTAAATTTCACTAGCTAAAACGACGGAGACAAACGTGAGGAAAACCCCATTACTTAGAGATCTCTGAAATATTAATTAACTCGTTTATTCTGAGTAATTCTATTTGTACGATTTCACTATTCGCCAGGGTGTTCCCGGGACAGTGAAACAGTAAAAAGATAATGAATTATTATTAATACCTATTTCAATTAGTTTATGAAATTTAATGTCTGTGCTAAAATTTAATTAAAACGGGCCAAATTCGGTTCCAAATATAATTAGAGCGAGTTATTACAACTGTTAACAAGGAGAAGTAAAATAGCGCCGTATTTGCAATTGCGTTCGGTTTTTATCATTACGAATACAAAAAAGTGGTCTAACAATATTTATTTCTCTACGTGGTTTCTTATAGGAAATTTTACAAGTAATTTAACAAATTTCCATCAAAAAGAGTTATACAAAACAATATCAACTGGTGCCATGCTTCACATCGCAACATCAAAATCTTTAAATAAAATAAAATATAAGCTCATAAGAGTCGTAAAATTAATTGATAATATGTACAATCCCGTCACCTCTAAAATCATATTTGGAAAAATGTAATGTTAGCTATAATATACACATATGTTTATATTCTGCAAACTAAGATGGTGAAAATAACTTGACTGAGTATTTGGGGCCTCTGTTACAAAGTCTCTGATTTTTAATCAGTAATATGCTTTCATGAGATAAGAGCGACTGCAGACTAAGTTCTAAATAAAAATGCTCTCCAATATTAAAACCGTTAATGAAGAACTTGCGACATCAAAAAATAACTATTTATATACATAAGTAAAAACTCTGTAATGGTCATTAAATATGTCAATCGAAAACAATACTGGGCAGCTTGTAATTGCTTCATAGTATTAATATGAATCAGCGTAATATTGGTGTTACACAATAATATCACACAGTAAAATAAATTTGTAATACTGCTTCGAAATAAGTATGAAGTCAACTCATACAATAATAGGTTAATACTCACAATGACTGCGACAGGTACTTGGAGAGGCCTAGCTTCGTAATCTTGCTGCCTTTGATCCCCTCATTAACAATGTTGGTCACAGTAAGAAAGTTCTTCGTCATTGTCGACTCCTGGGACACTGGCGTCACAAAAAATCAAAAAAATTTACTTAAATAAAATTCCCTGACAAAAATAAAATTCTACACCCCGTATCCTCTATTCACAACGTGTAAACTACACCCTGTATCTACGAACCACTCAATATAATTAGAGTACACTTACTCTTTTTTCGAATGGCAACACAACATCGAATTTTAAAAAAAAGTTTTTTGGTTTTTATGCAACAATTAACGCGCTTACAAATTATTTCAACAGATAAAATATTTAACGCCAATGTTCTCTCTCTTTTCAATTTATCACAGATAATTTATCGATGTTTCATTCTTTCACTTCAACATGAGTAAAAAGTTCACAAAAACTCGGGATACAGTCCCTTGTTTAACCTGAAAAAAAATTATTCTCATTACATATAGTTAAGAGAAAAATATCACTTCCGTTGCCATTGGTGTTAATGCCTTTAAGATGTAAGGGCATACGATGGCCTGGATTATAATCTAAATTTATTTGAACAGCCGTATATTGTCGCCTGCCATTTATATTCCTTACGTAATCATTTACTTCATAATAGAGTGTCTCAGTTATCACTATTATTTTGGATCATATGAACTCCCTCGTTCTATCGACCTAGATACGAGTATAAAGCGAGTGAATGATTAGGGGCAGGACATAGCATTCCGATCTCTGAACCCGTAGGATCCGGCGTGCCTTTGTGCGACCCGTTCCTGAAACTGGCCATTCAAATCGGTCCTACATACATATCCCAGATATTGAGCCATATTATTGTAGCATGTCATTGTTCTCAGTTTGTTTGACTTCCTAGCCTCCAGTGTAATGCCTTCGTAGCAATTAAATTCTTTAGACGTCCTTAAACGTATGTCATTCCATCGCGCAAAACTAAAGTACAGAATCAACGGTAGAGTTCCATAGAATCAGTCTACTTGTGCTGTGGTGATTTTCACCGCATAATTACATACAGAAACTGTGTTTACAAGTTTTAATTTAAGATGAGGCATCCTACTCTTTCTACGTACATACATACGAGTAGGATAGGGCCACGTCCTAGGCACACGGTATCCTACCCTGGCGAGAAGTCAGAGAAGGCGAGAGTCAGTTAATATCCACAGTGCATAATTCTGCAAGCGATATAATGATATTCTATTAATGAAGAGGCGTTTTTCGCGGAACACAATAACCAAGCTCAATTTGGAATCAAGTTCGAATAGGGAGTGTTTGCACCCAGCCACCGCCCTCAGTCTTCACGGTGACATCATTTGCGCTATTTCCCATAATGCTCGTTCCTAATTACTTAATTTTTATTAGTAACGTAACAGCAAAAAACGATTTCTTAAAGCATTACGAACGATTATCCGCGCTTCACCTTTCTTGACATTGTACATATATAGGTATACCCACGTAAGGGAAACGCCTTAAAAACACCGAACCATGATATCAATTAATCAAAGAATATTCTCAGAAAAATTTAATAAGGCTTCTAATGAAATACCTACTGCAGAAACAAACAGCATTCATTCATACCGCTGTATACAACTTAAGTCTGAAGGCAGTCATTTCGCAACCACAAACACAATGGTCAGAATTTCATTTTGGGTGAGTGTTACAACAAAAGCTCGGATATATTTCTGTTCTGACAATTTAAGCCGGAAACATCGTCTAAGTGAGCTAGTCTAGACAGCTATTGTGATTCAAAAGCTGGTTATTGTCCACATTTAATATTATAAGCTCCTATCCGCGCTTTTGCGAATTGAAGATATTTTTGTAGAAAATTTGTTGAGCAAGATTTTTTAAGAAATCGCTGAGTAATAATGAATGATTTCATTTATCTATGCATATAAATAAAATTGACTGCCTCTTTGGTCAGGTGGCGGTACTATTGGATTTTTCTAATTTAGAATTTCTGGTCGTGACTCGTGACTAGATCTGTGCCCGGTGTACGAGTATGGCAAAAGGCTCACCACCTATTCCATGAGACGTAAACGTAACTTTGATGAAATATGGTACTGCACTCCTTTGCTTACCCCTTCGGGGATTACAGACGTGATGTTACGTTTTACAAATAAAATTGAAATGTCTGTTTAAAAATAAAAATAAATAATAACTTTTAAATGAGTGCATGTCAAAATATATACGTTATACATATGTACATAATAAAATAGCAATTATTGAAATTTTTTGTCCGTCAGTCCGTCTGCCTATTCTGGGTAATCTCCGAAACGACCGATCCGATTTCGACGGGACTTTAACTGGAAGAAATCTGACATTATGAGGAAGAATTTAGTCTAATTTCATAAAAAAAAATTAGGGCTCAGTAAAAAAAAAATTAAGACCATAAAATGCAATAAACGCTGCGAACACAAAGTAATGGACACAACTACTAACACTGTATGAAACCTTATTGATATAAATTTATATGTTTTGTATTGCGATCCTTCTGATATATTATTATTTTCGATATGTAGTGCCTACTTATATGCTTTTATGAATATTAATTAAATCCATCAAGAAAATGTCTGCAGTCTACGTAATTTCATAACATGGTATAAATTAAAAATGCAGATATTCCCTGGTGTATTTTTTATTCGTAGCAAAAAAGCTGCACAGACATTATAATATGAATTAAATTATTGTATGTATAAATACAACCGACAGTGGACCGGGTGATTGGGTTGACGTTGATGATGATGATGATGATGATGATGATGATGATGATGATGATGATGATGATGATGATGATGAACATGGGTGATGATGATGATGCGCGCGAGGGTGAAGTCTTATGAGTGACAATTTTTATATCGAAGACGTTCAAAGGACAACGGTCTCGTTGGTCGAGTGGTTGTAAACGCGACTGCCGATCGGGAGGTTCTAAGTTCAAATCCCGGTTCGGGTGCTATTAGATTTTTCAAATTTAGAATTTGTAGTAGTGACTCGGAGTCTTGATCTGTGCCCGGTGTATGACAAAAAGCTCACCACCTTTTCCATGGGACGAAAACGTAACTGATGATTCGTGGGAGTGTACTTTACTCCTATGCCTACCTCTTCGGGGATTAAAGGCGTGACTGTACGTTTATGGTCAAAGGTGTAAGAGTGATTTAGAGTCAATTTTTATAACAATTACTTGAATTCTATCTAAATGAAACAAAATAATTTGTTCGGCGATTGATACAAGTACGTTTTGTGAGGTTTAAGTATTAAGTAAAACAACCTTTCAAACATCTCAACGAATTATGTAGTCTATTGATATAATTAAGGGTAGCAATATTAAATATATTAAAATATTTCCTGCCACTTTAGTATTAATGTAAGTAGGTATAATTATAAAATTAAGATGTTGAAGGTAACGTAAAAGCCTTCGTAAAGGGACATAATAATAAGAAAGCTAGGTTCTATGTAAAATGAGAGCGTATTTCTATTCTTTGAAAGTATAAAAAAAATAACATTCCAGTTTTTTTTAAACAAAGAAAAGTTGTTCAGAAACGCAACTAGAGTAGAGGGGTTAATTAAGAATATCTCATAGAAGAATTTATAATTTTCCGTGTGAAAACCTGCGGGAAAAAATTCTTTACTCATATTTTTCTACATCTTTTTTCCTTTAAATATTAAATATCATGCTCTTTATAGTTTGACAAAAATCATACATATTTTAAAGAAAAATATATGTATAAAAATAAGCTTCATAAGCTATTGTTTTTGAACAAGGAGATATTGATAGTCAAGTAGTTTAAAATTTCCACCTTCCCTTCCAGTCCTAAGATTGGAGGCGTAAATATTGGCACGGATGTTTGAATACGAAGATGTGTGGTTTCTACGTTTCTATATAGTCTGCAGCTTCTATAATTAGGAAGGAAAACACCTTGAGGAATCTCCGTATGCTTATTAAGCCGCCAATAAATAAAAGGTCGGCACAGAATAGCCTCAACCTTCCTCACCCTGAGAGAAGATGCGTGTCCAGCGTGGGAAGGGACAAAGATTCGTGAATGACAATAATTATTATAACGATGATGACAATTTAAACATCATGCACAAATAAAAAATGCGTCTAGCTGTAAAGCAAATGAACTAAGACCTAAATTTTTTTGTGTCTGTTTTACACACTTGGAACAGAAATATCTACTACAAATACACCTATTTTTCGGTAATACAAATATTATGTTCGGCTATGTAATTCCAATACCTTTCTTCTGCTTCTCTTAATTTTACGGATAACAATTAAGATCCGTGCGTGCCTAATATAACTATTATATACATAAATTGGTGGAAGTTAGCCTTAAATATAATTCCCTCTAAATACATGTATAACTTTATAGGGACTTGTTACAAGGCATTATTTCGAACGAATCTTTTATTCTCACATTGTAAATATAATAAAAGCACTTATCTATATTAAAAGTGTATTGTGACGTAACGATCTGAGTATCAGCGATGTGAGAGCAAGCGATAAAAACGATAATTATTATATATATTTAAAAAGTAATAATTGATGTCCCACTTCACTCAAGTCCATTTCCGTAAAACGTGTGGATATAATATTTATATTATAGAACTTATTTACGCTTTCTCTTTGTAAGGTTAAATACTTGTTTTCATACGGTTTTAAGTGTGCTATAATTTTTACTAATGGACATATGGTTGGATATTGAAACCATTATGGCTTTTTAATGAATTTTGTTTATACCATAAATATTGTACTACCGGTCTTAAGTTGTATAATATGTACCATTTGAATTTGATCGCACACAAAATAATAGTACCGGATTAATGCTCCTGCAAATCGTTTTAAAGTAACTCTTTTGAATAATTACAGTCGCTTATCGAGAATTTTCAAATTTACTCGCGTCACTCGGGATTAATAGAGTCGATTAATAAATTCTGCTTTTCAAAAGATTCATTGCAGTATATTTTATAATGTTCAATAAATTTTAGGTAGATTTATTTGGATGTTTATTAATTGATATTTGCATTAAAACTCGTTTCATAAGTTTAAAAATTATGAACGATTTTAACCTTGATGGTCTACGCCACTTTTCCATAGTGTAAAGTAATATAACTGATAATAATATCAATATCAGTTTTTTATTTATTTTTATTAATATCAGCAACACGAAAGCCTAACGGTATATTAACATATAACTCGAAAACATATATTATTCCAAGTAACCAAAATAACCCTGTGTTCTTTTTAATTTTCAATTATTTATCTATAGATGAAATATCTGCTAAATCTGCTATAAATACCATAAAATATAACAACAGCAGAATTACATTTTTATGGTTAAAGGTGTAATATATTTTTGAATAAGTACTTCATACATTTAATTGCATAATATTAATACTGTAATATAAAAATCTATAAAAATTACACTGTTTTTAGCAATCGCGATACTTATGTCCTGCCAATTGTCTAACCTATACATATAGTACTGAAGCCTGTACTTGACAACTCTTTTGACAAATGATCTGTGTCTGTCGCCAGATACTCGTTCTCGCTACACTTTTACAGTGATACCAGTGCCTTAATACGATGCTTTGTTATGTCATTACTCTCACTAGCTTAACAGGGTATCACAAAAATGTTAATGAGAAAAGAAAAACATATTGTTCCCTCAGCATTTTGTTAGTAAACGGTGTTTGCTATTCAGTATAAATTGTACTGGCGTTTATGTATGTACTGGGGGTCATTGGGGTCGATGTTTGTTAAATGGTGTACCTAAAATATTGATCGGGTTTATTCGTTTAGATTTATGACTTAATATTTAGCAAAGACAAAACTAAATATATGTATATATTAAGTTCTTGCATTTTTTGTTGATATGGTGGAAGAGGAGGTCATGTGGCATGTGGGCGTGTACTACACTCATCTGCCTACCCCTTCGGGGATTACAGTCGGTAAAATTATGTGTATTTTAATATTATTGCTAACCTTGTAATAACAATCAGTTCGGAGATAAACATTCACAATCGATAATTGTGACGTTACGTTGTGACGTCATCGCGCAAACATTTTCCCCGTGCGCGCGTACCATTGTTTGTTCTCCGGCGATCTTCGTGAAGATTAAACATTATCTCGTTTTATGTCTTGTGTACGAAAAACTTAATGGATCCCGAAAGTTCTTACAGAAGAACGAAGTAGAACTAACTTATAGAGGATCAATAAAAGCGAATGCGCAGCTCCAAATAAGTTACTGAGCGAAAGAACGAACAAATGAATATACTGATTAAATTGTGTATCGATCAAATAGACCGTGTATAAATATATATTTTTATAGGGAAATCCATTTTATTAGATGTAGACTAAGCTACCACGAGTTAAAGAAAATCCAGGCTAGGCTTGGTAACCTGGGTGCATGTATGGAATGATTAATGTATGTAAAAGGTCGAGGATAGGTATAGCTGACACACGGTGCTCTCTGAACTCCCTTTAAGGCTTGATGATGCAGTAATATTAATGTTTTAAGTTACACAGATGTAAAGTGTTATGTTCAAAACGTCAATCTGAGAATTTTAGTTCTACTGTTTATTTGTATATTTTGTTTTATTCCTATCACTATATCTACCTAACGCCTTATAACATCAAGTAAGACAGGACTATGATACCGGGATAGTTGAAATGATCTATCCGAATCCTCTATGCCAATAATTAGAAGGGATATCAATACTAATCAGGAAAGTAGCAATCTATTTGGATCGTATATAGGTTAGGCTTCAATACAGAAGTATATTGGAGCAGTTCAGGCGTTGTTGCATTGTAAAACCCGTCTAGTTGATCGTAAACACACATCCATCACTGCTGTAAGCTGCAAGTTGTGACGTCACAATATTAATAAATTCCTCGTACGCCTTTGTTTGTTCCGCGCGAAGCCGTTTCGTGTTATCTAACTTTATGACTTGCTTACGGTGAATTTAATGACGCCCAAAAGCCTTGTGAGCGATTGAACTATGACTGGGAGCGAATTAAGACCGAATGGGAAATTCAGGGGTGTGGAATGAACGTGAATTAGGTTTGGACAGAAAGTGAGTTTAGAATAAAATAACGAATGAATGAATATATTGACACCTTTAGCGTAAGTGAGCTTGGAATTAAATAACGAATGAACGAACAAATTGACAGGTTTGGAATTTACAATGTTAGGATTATGCATAGAAATGTTTTAATGATAAAGTAATTCCATTAGACTGTCGGTTATTCACGCGGGAGAAACTTAACTGGTCTAAATGGGTTTTAATATTAAAATAGTTTGAACCCTAATAAAGAAACTGGCAAAACAATTGGAAAAAAAAAACCTAATAACAAAATGAACTATAATCTCGCGCGCATAATTCATAGCGCGTATGTAATGAAACTTTCATTAACTAGTTATTAATGAACTATGATATTATATTAAACGTATTCAACATTTTTAATAATATCAGCGAAATTCGAGATGCCCAGTATTTTATAAACGTAAAATATATTTTATTTACACTAACGTTGACGATAAATCTTGCTAAACAGATAAGGGTCTCTCCTCACATCTGTCACTGGAAGGATATATACATACGTAACATAGGAAACCGTAAACGTGTATGCACGGGAATTAATTAAGTTGTACGTCGGTAGCAACCTTATTGTCACATGTTTTTTCATCTTCCACAGATCCCGAAAGCCGGAAGGAAGAGATTGTTAGGTCTTGTTTCAATAAAACCTAACAATTTTTCTCTGATGTTAAATATCTGTTAATTCTTGACGTCCCCTCTGAAGCATAATATTTCTTAAGGTACTTCTTATGGAGGCAAGACTCCGGTGACGTGTTTAACAATACCTACATAAAATTAATTGGCAATATTACGATTCCTTTTTGTTTTTATATTATACAACTATCCCATGAACCAATAGTCTGTTAGAAATATCAATTAATATTAACAATACCTATTGTAATAGCTCAAAAAACTTCAGTGTTTGTTCATCTGTTTCTATACAAAACCAATAAATTTAATAGTTGAAATAAGGTTTAAAAATAAAGTGAACTTAAATAGTTCTTAATGTATTATTATACTCATCACACGCAGACACATGCTTACTCACGTACACAAGCACAAGCATGTACACGCACGCACACACACACAAACACATCCTTAAAATATTGTGCACACAGTTCGTTGTTGTCCACATGAATAGCTTCACTGATTATATGCTATTTTATTGGGTTGTTTACGAAAAAGCTAATGAACCTGAAACCCCCGGCTCTGTGATTCCGCTAACGAGCAGCTAGCGAGCAGTAGAGCAGCAGCAGTTACAAGTGATCGCTGCTGTTTATTGGACGATTGTTACCAAGGTTGTTTAGTACAATATATTGGCAGTAGTTTCACGTTAAAGCGAAAATAACAATAACATATACAATTGATTAAGAATGATTTTTCTTATGACGTGTTTAAAAAAGTGAGGTTTTTTAATGATACCAATGAGTATGATTTTTATATACATATATATATTTTCTACGTGTTTCCTGGCACTGCTTCAAAGGTTTTTTGTCGTACCTTCGTCAATTTTGTTATAAATTTACTTAAGTAATGTATTTTTATTTATTGTGTATAGGAGTTGTTTGCCAAGTGCGGACATTAACTTTAAGATAAGATTTAGTTGTTTATTTTAATTCAATTATTTGTCATCCTCTTGCTAGTTCCTGACACCACTTATCAATATTAGCGCGCCTTTGGAGAGTGATAATATGAGTTAGTGGTCAAATCCTGTGTCCGTTCCTTCACAAAATCATAGACAAATAATATTGACACTTACTAAATATTAACAATCCTCTTGTAAGCGCTAAAAAAGCAGTTTTCGAGAATTGCTTCATGAAACAAAACTTGATTAAACCTAAAAATATTTCAGATACGCATAATTCAATAACGTATTATTGCGTTCGAAATAGAGCATAATTCATAAATTATTGTTGTTCTAAACAATAAATTACATCGCTTAGCGTGTTAACGGGATATTTAATGGAATACAAACCGCTGAATGATACTGAATGGATGAACGCGAATGAATGCTTAGCTGACTGAATGGAATTATGACGACAGATTTACAAGTCGATTTGTGATTTTAGTGTCGGGTTTCATTGTTCACTATGCTCTAATAAAGTATTATACCTAGCTGTTCATTTGTGTGCCAGTTTATTTCTAGGCTGGAGTAAGTGTTCATATTGAATTAGTGTTAGTATTGAATACTGTAGACGCAAATATACGAGTACTTATATTCTATATTCACATATACCGATGCAAATATGTCAAATGCTGAAGAAGTTAGTCACGACTTTCTGATACTAGAGTGCATCTATGAGGAGAGTGAGAGTGAATTTGGAAGAAGTAGGTCAGGTAGGTATGTGACGATAGACATATTTGGCACTCCGTGCTGTTTGCTTACCCCATACGGTACCTGGCGTGATTATATAATATTAATTCATATACCGTGACATTTTATTTATCTTTTTATAGTAACAATGAAATAATTAGCTACAAGTATTTATTTTAGTAACAATAAAAGAACAGGAAGTCCCTCGTATAGTTTGGCGAGGTAAGGGTTTCAGCGTCAGTGCAGATTTAATGAAGGGGCGCGATGAGGGGCGACAGGACGTACAGGGACGTCGGACCGGTCGCGTTAAACAAATGGTTTCCTATACGCTGGCAGATATGGAACTTATAATATAAAGATACATCATAGGTGCGCGGTTATTAGGAAGATATGTCATTCATATGTATTTTTATACACTCTAGTTAAACCTACACTGTACCAAATACATATGCAATACGCAAATGGATCTCTTTGTACTACGAGTACATTGGTACACAATTCGCAAATGGAAATTTGTGTGCCAAATACTTGTGCAATACGCAAATGAAAATCATTGTAGCACATACGTATGCGATACGCAATACGCAAATGGAATTCTGTGCTGTTACAACCAATTAGAAACCACATGTTGATATTCGATAAACCAATTGCAGGCTGCGCTGCTGCTTGATGAACACTGTGGTCGTTGCTGATAAACTAGGGTTGCTTGTAACGAGTTAAGCATTCGTTAACTCTACATTGTTTTCTTAAATGTTCCAACGTTTATGTTAGATGTCAGCTATGAAAAAGATAGGTTTTACATCCAGACGACAGTGCTGTAGTCTGAAGGATGGTGTTGTCATTCGTTGAGTAAGAACATTGTGCTGCTACGCACATTATAGGGCGCTTAAGTAAGTAGCATACCCACTAGTTCTTTGTAAACCAAGAATCACATGTCGTCACTTCATATCTGTGTCGGCTATCCAAATGTTCATGTACGTGTTATCGCTTGCCTCCGCATACCATCATTTTACACGTGTGATCTAAGTTTTCTACCATCCGCAAATTTATCCTGTTATCCTTTAAAATCTAGAATTTGAAAATGAATTCATAAACTTAAAATTAAAAAATGCCCTATTGATTTTATTGGCAGGGTTTGTTACAGGTCCCACATCCTACAATGTAGGAGTACGACCGTCACATCTTAGCAGTATCTGTTTCTGGCTGGGTTCTGATCTGGTCATGAGACCGGCTACCCTAAACATCAAAGGTAGGTCACCTACGAATCGTATTTCTTATTTAACATATGAGGAATAAAATTTCGGTTTGAAATTTATTTTAAATATCTATGAATTCGTGAGATTGTTTTTCTTTAGTAAAATAAAATAATTTTTATGGTTTTTAATTGAGTGGTTTTTCTTCTTGACCACTTTTTTTATTGTAAACAGTCGTATCCACGAGATTCAGTTGTGACTATTCAAACTATTGCCATAGACGAATACTGAGTTAACAGAAACAGTTTCAGCCCTACGGCTTCCAATATTGACATATCCGATATTTGGGTCAGGAGAAGCCTATTTGGAGGCTATTGCAACGTTAAACTCTATAATTGCTGTCCCCGACCCTCACTGTAGTATCATGTTAATATTATCTACAATAACATTGGCTCTCGTAATGTAGAGATTAAAGATATTAACTTTAAACGCCAGGTCAAGAGCACCTTTATGAGTGCCGGGACTATATAGCTCTAATGGAAGAAAAAGGGAAGAAAAACATGACTTGCACATATTGTCTATCTGCAAAGAAGTAAACGACATAAGGCTTTAAGTCTGACCTTCAGAAGTCTCATCTATGCCTGATCCCAGGCAAAACTTTGTTAACTATATTATCATGAAAAAGTTGTTTTCTTAAAAGACTATGTCATGAGTGGCCTATTTGCCTTCTCTGCTATTAGCAAATATAAATGTAAATCAGTGTTGACAAGAGAGAATATAACAATCACACATTTATACCAAGATCCTAAATAATCACAGGATTTAGGCTAATGTAGGCCATTTCATTCACTATGAACATTTTTTTTCATACATCGCTGACTATAAACATACTGTATACTTTATTCAAAAGTCATAAATGTACAAAATTCAAATGAAAGTTTAAAATATGTATCTCTGAATGTGTTTTGAACATTTTATATACTGTGTCACAAATAATTAAAGCTCAATTTAGGCATCTGCTAGACCCCAAAATTCTAAAGCCTCAGCCCATATTTTATTGTGAAAATATTATACATGTATAATTATATAGTCCTTACGCGTCATGGAGATCGTCGCTTAATCATAAACCGTCGTGCGCTAAGGCGGAAGTATCCAATGTTCATATTTAATCACATTACTATCTTTCACCGTTTCAGATGTGAAAATGTAGCATAAAATTTTATTTCGGATGCCAAACTCAAACTTAGCAAGTTTGGTTCCACATTATTAAGGCGAATATTATATCCGTTGGTCTATCACTCTCGTTACGCCAATTATTATATTGTAAAGATGTCCAAAGTGATGTATTGTACTGTAATATATAAACTTAGCCGAACATTCTATCAAAACCATACGTTATCTATGCTATATACTCGTACATTTGTTGTATAACATTCTCCAGGATTCTTCGTCGTCATAATCTTCTACTCTTTCCACTGTTGGACTAGGAATACTCATTAGAATGAAAATTGTTTGGCTATTATCCATTACGTTAGCCTACTGTGACAGAATAGTATGGAAATTTTTTACGTGTTTAAGTTTCTCCACGATATTGTCCTTCAAACCGGATGACAGGATTTATGTCATAAAGTCAAAAGTGCTAAGGTATGAACCCAAGATTACTGAAATGGGAAATCGAAATCTAAATTACCTAGTCTATCAGTCCTCAATATTACTATAAATGCCTATACATAAGTTATGTAATACATAAGTTATGTAATTTACATTAAAAATCGGCAGAAAAGCTGTAATACGATAAATGTGCATTCACATGTGGCTCACATCCACATACGTCACCTGCATATGAACGAAGCTTAACATTAACGTTTTACAAACTCGTACACTAATGTAGTCATTCATTTGAATTACAAAACAAATAAACATCGCGGTTCCAAACAAAATGGCGGCTTGCTAATGAGCACTTTGTCGGATAGCCGCACGGATACATTACGTCCGATGTATTTGGATCAGTGAAAATCTACCTTAGCGTTTTACAAATACGTACATTTTATATTCCTATAACACTGCAATTGAGGAAGTTAGTAACAAACTTACTGCTATACATTGCTAGGAGATGCCGCTTTGGGAGCGACCTCCTTTTAGAAGTGTTGGGCTTTTTTAGATTTTCTTTTAGAAATGTGTAATCGAAACTGAAGCAGATTAATAAAGTAAGTACTAGAGCTCCCGGAGTCGCTAGATAAATTCGTGACTAGCAACGGGACAAAAAGAAGTAAGTTAAAATCTACTAAATTGAACCTTATGACAACGTGATAAAGTTTATTTTATACGCAAAGGGAGATTTCGTGTGTCGAAATAAAGATATATCATTAAAGCGAGCAAACCCTTGACTTAATGAGATATGTTACGTGGAATTTTTGTACGTTTTTTCATTACGTTTAGCTGTGGCTCACGTCTTGAGAACTTTTACGTATAACGACTACGACACGACCACGAATTACGTCCGAACTACAATACGGGGGATCCTTAAATGAAAGACATGTACAAATCCATTGTAGTGTGTAATTAAGGATTCTAATAAATCTGTGTTTTCCTTAAATTGGATACGAGGCAGTATTTATTACGACTAGGTATACGCCTTTTTCAGTTTGATTTCCGAGACAAATGTTTATAATTCTTAGAAGACTCCGCCCACGCGACTTGTCTGGAGTTATTTATGCATAATATAACTCTGATATTCCCTGATGGGGCATCTCACCCACTATCCCACAGTGGAAAGTATAACACAAAAGATGTGTCATGGAAGTGTACCATACTCTTCTGCTTACACCCTCAAGGTTATACAGGCGTGACGGAATGTTATATTTACCTAATATTCGCTAAACGTTCATAACCATTCAGAGTTTCTTAAGACCTATATTTCAAACTATTCTCAAACTAACCAAAATCAAGTGCGGTAATAAAATAAATATATACAATTCTAAATAGCTACATACACGTACGCTTTTATAAATTTACGCTCAAGCTCAGAAAAACACACGTGCTTATTATGAAAATAAAAAAAAAACGTTCTAGATGTTTATCGAATCTACAATATCCAGCACAGCAGTCTGAGTCGCTGAACTCTAGATCAGCAGCCAATATTTTCCTACCATGTGCATAATGCTCCAAATATTCATAGTGACAATAAATATGATATCATTATAATACTATGTACATATGTATATAATCATAACTGCTCTGTTGTGTTGACTAGTGCAGTATTGCGCTTCTACAACATAATATAACGTTACCCCTGTATCTCCTCAATGGGGTAGCCACAGGATTGCTGTTCTACTACTTTTAAGCAGTTATATTAAACTTCCCATGGAATATAAAGTAACATCACACCTGTAGTCCCCAAGCGAGTAAGCAGGAGAAGGTCAATATTTATACGACAAACTGAAAACATTTTAAATAGCTTAATCTGGTTTTATAAGCTGTTTATTCCTTCTTTTACGCCGTTCAAAAGAAATCCAAATAAAATATCATAAGGAAATTATTTTCAAAACTAAATGTAAGATAAGTTTGGAATTTGTCGTATCGTAATCTAGAGGTACAAACTACCCACGCTTAGCCCTAGAAAAGTCAAGTATGAAATAAAAAAGTTACGAAGTGACTATACTTCACTCTCTGTTACTGAATAAGCTCACGTAATTTGAATTTAGCATGACTCTACGTGTATTTAATTAATGTATTCCAGAATTATAGTACACAGTACAGTAACAATTACTATACATAATTATGTACAGTCAAAAATCGATTCGAATATTTTATTGAAATTCGTATTTCCAAAAACAATAATGGCATATATTTATTCATATAACAACGTATCCCGAAAAATAAAATAGTACCAGGAATAATGTACGGATGAAAAAAACAATCAATAACAGCGGTTCACAAGATCTACGTGGAGTTGAATTGTATAACGGGAAAACGATTAAAAGTATCTTTTACGGTTAAAAACCAATCCAATTGTGTTTGAATCAGCTGAAAATCGAACAACCGAAGCGAGAGAGTACATCATTTACATATATTTTAACATGTATAACTGTTTCGATACACGTAAATTATACAACAATCGTTAATTAATTCGTGACAATTACCACAAACGCGCACGTAAACGGTTTAACGGAAATGGAATAATTGATAGCAAATAATTTCGTCGAGTAATATTGCTATTAATGAGATATTTAAAATGATAAATGAAACTTTTATTCCCCATTTTCATTATTCACGTCCGATTATAGTTGAAAAAATGTGTGTATATGTAATTATTACACGGAATATATTGCTTAGAATTAGTACCAGTATGTCCCGATAGTTGTACTTTGGACTGAAAATCCCAAGTAGTGTTATGTACCATATTTTTAAATTTTTTCTTAGAAGGTATGTATAGTCGCAGTCAAAACTGGCTGACTCATAGACTGATAGACTGATAGGTGGGTATCTATAGGTGCGGTTCCAACTGACATACTAGTAGACTGACACGCTTCTGATAGGGGTGACGAAGGACTTCAGACAGGTTCGAAGCGAGTCGGATTATACAAAATAAATATTGTTATGTTACGCTGGGTGGTGGGTACTTAATGGGATCTGCGGAGGATCATCTGACATACCCCAGGAAAGGCCTGTATCTAACAGTGGAACGGTAATAGCTGATGTCATGAAAATGTGTTGATAATGTTTTTGCTATTATTTATGCCGGTACATAATTTAATCTCTATTCTATTTAACTAATTGGGTGATAAGATGCTTTTGATATTTGTTTTATATTCAATTCATTATAATCTGGATATTGTATGAAGGGTTTCGAACTCAATGTATAATAAATTCTCCCTAAGTGGGCTTCTTTTGTCAACAGCTAATTTATTGTCAGTATGTCCCTTAAACAAAAAATGGCCCCGCTCCGGTGGCTATATATTACTCAAATTGTCTCAAATTTGACCACATTTTTTGTTGGTATTAAAAATATATAAGAATTTTAATTTTGATGTTTGTTTTAATATTACTACTAAGTTTATCAATCAGTGATATGATGCTTTAGTTAATTACCATCTGTTTTAATAGAAATACATAATATACATAAATATAAGTATGATTATAATAATTGAAACCTAATGTAAAAATGACAAAATAAATATTTTATATTTACTTATCATATTGTCTCATCATATTGCTATCATATTGTCCCATCATATTGTGATATCATAGTGCGTGAAATGCAACTAGTAACCGATATCAATTACATAGCAATGTATTCTTTTAGCATCACACAAAAGATCAATTTGCACCCTTTACAAATGAGTATTGTTTCAATGGTTGTGATAATATTTGAAAGTCAAATGAACCAAAACGGAGCCAAATCGGATCGTGGGTCAATCAAACGATTGGAAAATAAAGAAAATAATTTCCTTTGAATTGTTTATTTCTCATAGTATGCGTATTTGTTTCATTAATGATTTAAATTAATGGCACCTTTACGATTGTGTTAATAAACCAAGGTTCAAATACTCGCGTCTCTTTATAAAAATATACTCGTACATTTAAATGATAAAGTACAAAACATCGTGAAGAAATCTGCTCATCTTAGTATTGTCGATAGCTTATGGAGTGTGAAATCTCCGGGTACACATTATAATATTTGGACATGTAATCTGTATACATATTGACATGACCGTCATGTCTTGTTCGACAAGGTTTGCGTACTTTGCTCTTAGTGAGTCAATAATTAATAGTACACGCCAGTTAGAATAACGTGATAGACACGAGAAAACACATAACATATAAACTTAGTGTTCAACATTACCAACATGTGTATTGATCTGTTCAATAGTATTGTATCTAGTATGGGTTATGGACGGAGCGCAATGGGAGGCCTATGTCTAGCAGTGAATTGAAATAGGTCGATGATGCTGATGATGGATTATGGATTTCAACGAACACTTAACACGAGGAATATTGATGGTCACTATTGGCATAATACAGTTACAATATATTCAATATGGAATAAATAGAGAGCACCGAGTATCAATACGTAGTGCTGCAAAAAATATATCTGAAAAGTCAGCATCATAATTCATGTCACAGAACAGCTCTCCTATTTCTCAAGATTCCGATATTTCAATTTCCACACGAGTTATTACGTCTTGTGGTAACATAAGACTCAAATATTGGAGACTGTTAGGGAATTTAATATAAGCTAATATTTAAGCGACGCGAATGAAACTGTCATAAAACATGAAATTGTTACGATCAAATAATCCTTAAAGAGAGTAGTTCATTAATTAACAAATATGACTAAAAATATATGAATGTCAAACATTTTTGCAGTATGTCCTGCCAGTGGAGTAGTCAATTATATACTTTCTCTTTATATACAGCCCAATCGGAGGGTGTGTTCAATTGGGAAGTGTCTCGATTTGAATGAAAACAACAAGTCTAGGAACTTCGAGAAGTACATACTGTATCATGTACATATCTTCACGCCAAGTTCCTTACGGGGTAGGAAGAGAGCATGAAGCGATAAATTTCATCGAGAAGTTCAGAGTGTTCCTTTTCTTGTATAATATGATTTTAATTTTTTGAATTTTCTTGTATTTGTAATAATGACGCTATATTTTTTGACATTTTGTAGTCTGTGATAGAGTTGACTGCATACGATGTTTCTTAAAACGTCCAATGTTCTGTATTGTTACAGTTTCTGGCCCTCATATTATATTCTATATAGCCTGTTGTCAATGTAATTGTACATGCGTTATTTATACAATGATATTTCTTTCTAGATAACGCTTGTAACGGTTTCTTAACCGCCTATAACTTAATAGGGAACACCTATCTTGACACATTGCGTCGTAAACTTAACAGGCGCCTACATTACATT